>NW_010729093.1:6816574-6837198 GCF_000365185.1 Nelumbo nucifera | reverse complement strand
GATGACACCCGAACTGGCAGAAGCACGGAAGTAATCATACCCGACCTGGCAGAAGCCTAGGAGTGAGTGCGCGAGGTGGTTATAAAAGGCTCTCTACCCCCCAAGAACATGGTATGCAAACTTTGCGCTATCTGGGTTTATCTCGCCTTTGAAGGATTCTAACTTGAGCTTCGAAGCCTTTACACCGGGTTCCCCCTGGAGCTTCCTCATCTTCCCCGTTTCAGGTTCCCTACTGCTCAGTTCAGAAGCAAGGTCGTTGACAGCTAAGACCGGCCGAATTGCGCACCATCAATAGAGAACTTGAGATATGGTGAAAATGACTTGGACCTTCATAATCTTCAATATGAATAATGCCATTCAGATCACCCATCATCATCCATGGATGATTTCAAAGATAAAGCTTACTTTGAGAGAAGTTCTACCAGAATAGAGCTTTGTCACTTTTGCTAGGATGACCATAAAGAAAAATAAGATGCCAGTTTTTGCCTTGAGGGCCTTGTAGAATTTTCAGTTCAATGAATCGGTTATATGGGTTAGTAATTTCAACTTTTAGTCCATCTTTCCAGCAACAAATAAGACCTCCTCGTAAGCCTTAGGCTTCTACTATTTCAAAGTTGAAAAAAATTTGTCTTTTGCAAAGTTTTGAGGCCTCCTAATGAGAGAGAGTTGTTTCATAGAGAAAGAGGAAGTCCAGGTTGTAAGAGTGAAAGATTTTTAATAGAGTGTTGGGTCTCTTTTCCCTCCACACCCTCTAATATTCCACGATAAAATTCTCATTTCTCATTTGCAGAGCAACTGATAGTATGAACAATAAGTCAAAGTAAAAGTAAAAGTAGGTGCAATATATTGAAACCAAAAGAGAGAAATACATTGTATATAGGATGTCAAATACTTGAAGGAGAATTGAAGCTACCGCCGGAAGCTGTTGATCAGAATTTGGTAGAGCTTCTTAGTATTTCCACTAGTCCGAGTCATCCAGTTTATAAGAGGATCTAGGTGCTTCAGAGTGGCTTCTATTCCAATGAGAAGAGGAATCGGATCCGGGGGCAGCTCTAGAAGTTCACAAGTAGGTCTAGTTGCCTCGCAGGTGATGGGCCCTATCTTAAATTGAATGACATGATTTGGATTGATTGGTTTCAAAGAAGAGATTTTTTTTATTTGTTTTTTTTTTATTTTCCTTTAAGATGGTCCTGTAGGGAGGTCTCACACTTAAACGGACACCCTCTTCTTTTGACTCATGTTGTTGAATCTATCAAACTTAAACCTCTTAAGATTGTCGAGTGGATATGCATATTTTGTGAGTTTGACTTATCTGACTTATTTGGCTCTGACTTATCTGACACATTTGAGTCCAGTTTTTCAGATAGGGCGGCGACTCTTACTTTTTTATGAGTTGCACTATAACTGGACTCAATGTGCTTGCGTTTTGAAGAGGAAGACTCACCCAACTCGCCACCTTCACTTTGTTGGTTCTGGTTCTTCATCTTGTCTTTGGACGGAAGCGTGATGTGCTGGCTGGAGCTTCTCAATAACCTTTGCTTCTTGTCTACATTGCTCTCTTCTTTCAAATCTTCATCCGAACTCCAATCACGATATATCAACTGAAGTTGTTTGCAAGGAGAATAATCTCGTCGGAGATCTAGGTAGCTCAAAGGTTTTTCTAGTTTGAACATGACCTTCAACCATTCACCCGAGGCATCCACCTTTCGATCTTCCATCTCCTTTACGACTTGGTCGAGTGAGGTATTCGGAGGTATCTGTCTACATTTCTTCCACGAGTGACCAACCAGACCGCAATAGATGCAGAGCTTTGTAAGCCCCTCATATGAGAACCAAACCCAAATAGGCTCATTTTTGTTATTTAGAACAAATCCCTTGAAAAGATAAATTCGAAGGTCAACTTCTAGTCGCAGTCTTACTATTTTACCTCTAGTGGGAGTGCTTGTAGAAATCTCTCATTTTCGAGTTGCACTCTTCTTGCTGCTGAAGCAAAATGCTTACAATGCTGATTCGAGATGAACCTATGTGGGATATCATGCATTTGCACCCAGAGTTTTTGGTGCCATATCTTCATCTTCTCTCCTGGTTTGGCATCTTTCTATTCATTTATCAGCATTCAACTGGAACGTATGAACCATCTTTCCACCATCTATGACTTTTTGCTTGTCATCTTTGTCTTTGAATACGAACTCCCATCCACCGCTATGATCGTGCCCCATCCAAACAAGGTTTTTTGGAGCCCATACATTCTTAACAAAGGATTTAACATTTTCCTTCGTTACTTGGATTATGGGGAACATACGACCTCTAAGAGTTCTTTGGATGAGGTCTTCCGCTTCGGGTACAGGATCATCAAGTATTGAAGTGATGAAAATACGGCCTCTCATCTCTCATCTCTGTGCCTCCGCGGCTCTGCCAGGCGCCAGCGCCACATCTCAAGCAGTCAGGTTCTCACTTCGTGCACGGTGCATCCAGTTGGATTTCTTCAAAGAGTGATGAAAATAATTGAAGTGATTGGTCATTCATCCAAAATTAGCTTTTTGTACAATAGGATCCGACAATTCTTACAAAGGTACGCTCTTTCTTCAAATTTCAAATAATGTTTTTAGAATAATATTGGTTTAATAGAACAATAATGTTTTTTAGTTTTTATTTGAGTCTAGCTTGACCAAACCCTAATTGGGTTAGATCAACCAGTGAAACAAGATGGTTTCTTCCCCTTTTTTTTATTTTAAGTGCATGAAAAACCGAAAAACTAACCGGTTAACCAGTTGCATCAGTTGCAATATTTAAAACATCGATCAGATCGGTTCGATTAAAAAAAAACTAACCAAACCGTGACACCCGTAGTTACCTCTACTAAAATGAAAAAAAAACAACTTATTTAAACAAATATGAGGTTAATTATTAGAATACATGAATAAAAAATTATCATAAGCCCAACTTAAAGTCCAAATGGGTTAGTGATGCAAAATCCAATGACTTTGAGTTGTGTTTGTTTTGTGCCTTTGTCCATTTTTCTATTTTGATTTTTGGGTAGGGAGTGTGTAAGAGAGAGTTTTGTAAGTTGGGCTTATGGGGCAAGGCAGGCTATCAAATTTAGTCAAATTCATGATCTGATCCTATTTGGTCAAATTCAGATCACCCCTATCAGGATCTTTAAATCGGATTGGATAATAAGATCCGATCGGATTCGGATCACCTCTATCCGATCTGAGAAGATCTAAACCGATATATATATATTTATAAATTTGTTATATTATTTATTTTTTATAAAAATATGTATATATATATGATGAAAATAATTAAAAAATACTTATATTTTTTGTTTTTACTTTATTTAAATTAGTATGTTTTATTTTTCTTTTAATAATTTATTAATTTTTAAAGAAAACAAGTTGGATTGGATCAAATCCGAAGATCTGACTTACAAATAGGATTCGAATTCAAACAGAGTCCTATGAAATCCAATTGGATCTTCGGATCAGATCAGATCCAACATGAACTGATGAAGGAAGATTTGGCCTGACCTCGTAATCAATCAACACGTGGCAAAGACAAACAGCTCGGCACAACAGCGCGCCCAGGGTGCGAGCACCAAAGGGAGGAAACCAGTAGTCCGAACTCCCTACAAGGAGCCCGAACTCCCCACCAGCAGTCCGAACTCCCTACAAGGAGCCCGAACTCCCTACGAGGAGCCCGAACTCCCTACGAGGAGCCCGAACTCTCCCTTAGGCCCCGAGCCACACAAGGCAATGACTCGAACTGGCCCGCCTCATGGCAGTTCGGGACACTCCCCTATTCGAACTCAAGACTTTACCTCGCTCACCACTCCAGCACTTCGCCTCCGGGACGCCGAACTGAACAAACGTACCATACCTGACACCGAGGAGGTCCGTATCCAAGGGTGGCGCACCTCACTGACTTGGGATCTGACGCTTGACAGCTGCACTTCAACGGCCACCTGCCACTGCCTCCTGCCACCGTCATCACCAGTCGTAGAGACGGCTCCGACAAAGGGAGCAGTGGCGGTTCTGTCCAGCAAAGGGGATGACACCCGAACTGGCAGGAGCCCAGAGGTAATCATACCCGACCTAACTGAAGCTTAGGAATGAGTGCACGAGGTGGTTATAAAAGGCTCCCTACCCCCCAAGAACAAGGTATGTGAACTTTGCGCCATCTGATTTTATCTTGTCTTTGAAAGAATTCTAACTTGAGATTCGGAGCATTCATACCAGGTTTCCCCCGGAGCTTCCTCATCTTCTCTATTTCAGGCTCCCTGTAGCTCCGTTCAGAGGCAAGGTCATTGACAGATAGGACCAGCCGGATTGCGCACCATCATGAACAATGTTGGATTGGATTTAAATATAGCTTAATTCAAATCCGATCCAATCCGTTTACATCCCTATAGGCAATTTCCTCCTCTATCGTGACAATATTATTTTTCGTAATTTAATTATTTAAATTAATTATAATTACTGGATAAATACTAAATCACAAATAAAATAATATTATTAGAAAAAACAAATAAAAAACAAAATAGGTGTAGTTGCCCCTACTTAAGAGGGGTAATGCCCTAGTTCTATAGCAAAGTATGCATGCGGTTTTTCTTGGCCAAAAGACGTGGACTGTACTATAGTTCCTGATTTTCTTGTATCTTAATTATCTTTGGATTTTGCTCATGCTTTATGGTTTTCAACCTATGATCCCATTTGTTTTTTGTTCAATAAATAAAAGGGAAAGTATCTATTGACCAATTTTCTTATATTTATTTTTTTATAAAGTATGGACCCTGCGATAAATTAACTTTTGTTATTTGAGGAGAAAAATTGCATAAACATAACGAGGTAAGATTACCCCCTTGTAATAATTACATTTTATGAATAAAATTATCAAAATAACACTTAAATAGGAAACACAAGAACATAGATAAATGCCTTCCAAAAAAACAAATGGGCCTTGATCCAACTCGACCCCCAGCTACAATTTACCATCCGATCAATTAGGATATTGGACGCTGCTAAAGTAAGAATATTTCACGACTGGGAGTCTGGGAGGGCTAAAGTCAAAGTTAAAATTACAATAAAAGGAAAGCGGGACCCAATCAGCACTCAATCCAAAAGCAATGAACCACCGAATCCGCCTTCAAATCTTAGCAGCTGTTTGGCATCGTTGCCGTTTTCTGGAGAAATTGTGTCAAATCAGGGTCATGTAGCAAAAAACAATGCTCTAGGAAGTAATTATTTATTTGAAACTATGTTTTTATAGAAATTGGTGCTTCAAGCGTTATCTTTAAATTCGAGAAGATATAACTTAGAGTAACGTTAAATTTAATGTAAAAAATATTTCTTGGAGTATTAATACCAAACAGACAAAATTGACGTTGTTCCAGAAAATATATTTTAAACAAATAAGAAAACGATAATACAACTACAGCATCATGACAAACATATACCAAATCAAATCCACCCTTATCAGGAAGTGGGTGAAGCCGTGAAACATGCTCAATTGATGGTGAGAATTTTTAAACCAATCATCATACAAGACGTTATGTCCGTGGCTTTCACCCACTTGGAGTAACTCCGGTTCCATCCAACTTGGTCCAGTTGTTTTCTACTATCATGGTATGGTATGAAGTCAGAGAAGAGGATTCCCCCGTTCCTCAATACTGCCATCGTAGGGGGTCCAGCCTTAAAAATGAAAAATAGCAGGGTAAAAGACTTAAATCTCCTCTGAGTTTTCTTCTAAATACTAAAAAAGTCTTTTTCGCCTTGTGAAGAGTATGTTGAAGGGAATCAATAAAAAAATAAAATAAAAAGTCTTTTTCGCCTCTGTTAATCTTTCAAAATTTCAAAGCAGAGAAACCATCTTTTCTTCGTCGGTTTCGCCTATAGATCAATAAAAGGAAAATTCAATTTGCCTTCAAGTAAGGCTAAGCAACTGAAAATAACTCTGTCATTCCATTTTGCATTAATGATCTAATTTATTTGTTAACAAGAAAGCATAGACCATAGTCCTTGTGCAACTTCATGCTACCAAAGGGGCAGAGGTCAAATGGCGGGAACCACAAACGAGCCCAGAGATGAAGCAGGGGATGTTGTTAATGTCAACCCATAAAAATTTTTAAGTTTAAAAGTGGCTATGGATGAGAAATCGTATTATCTCTCTCCTTTTACTAGTTGACTCTGCAAATTGCATTTTTTGAAACAAACCATACCAAGAGAAAGATACCACATCGTGACTTCTCATTTCTGTACTCAAGAGTCAAGACTCCAAATGGGAGTTTGTTTCACACTTTGCAACCATTTATAAAATGAGACCAATATTACGGTACTGGTCTTACCTCACTCCACTCCAACTTCTCTCTGAAAATCTCTCTCATGATTGAGTTTCACTCAATCTCTCTCCAGTTGATTCCGTTGTCCTAATTGTCACCAACAAACTGCCAGCCAATGAAGTCGAAATTCTTCATCAGGAAAACGCTTAACTTTGATTGGCCAACAAGGGTCTGAATCGTCTGATTACGGATTTGGGCCTCTTGACTCGTGCATCTCTCCAAATTTATATGTTCTCTTTGCTATTCCATATTTGTCCGACAATTTCTGCTTTCTGTGTTGAAGATGACATGAATAACAGTGGCTGTATTATTTTTAATGAGGAAAACACAGACGCAGAGGGAAAATTTTTTAAGGATAGTAAAAAGGGTAAAATTGGTTTTTCAAACAACTTATCCACAATTGATGTCACGTGTAAACAAATTTTTGGTGGTGGACTTTTTAAAGTAAAGGAAGAAGGTCCAATAACATCACTAGTTAGGATTTAGACAAAATCTTTAGGGAGGTTTAAGTCTTTTCAACCCGGAATAGTACACAATCCAAATCCAAACCCAAACGAGTCGCGACGACCTTGCTTTCCTAATTTGATTTGTCATTTACTCATATTCTCGTTAGCGGGGCGGGGCGGGGCGGGGCTGCATTCTTCATTTAAATGCAAGCGATGGGATACCTTGCTCAATGATGGAGGAATTTCGGCTTCTGGAGTTCCAAATTCCAATGTGCCGACAATCGACATGGTTCCAAGTTTTTCAACCTTTATTTTTATATAGAAGTACCACTGACAACGCGTCTAGTTTCCCCCATGTTCCAATGTCGATACGGTTTTGTAAGTTTGCTGGGCATTTTTTCATCAATCATTTTTCAGTGTTCAGTCACTGACTCCAATCACCTTTGAGGCGGTGGATCCTAAACCGGCCCCTGGTCTATACGTAGATCTGGCAAAAAGTTGATTGAATTCACGGATTTGATCTAACTCAATCTGAAAAAAAACATAGTTAGGGTTTCATATTTAGTTACCTAAATGTGAAAATGACCTCACCCAACCCAACCAGAAAGAAATTGTGTTGGGTTGGGTTGGGTCATGGGTCAATTTGATGATTCAATTGTCAAGTTTAATTGGGATTATTTATGTATTGTTAGAAGTTTTTATTCTTTAATTTTTTTCTATTTAGTCTCTACTTTTTATTGTTTTCTTTAAATTTTTAAATGTTCAAGTTTTTTATTTTATATTTAAAATTTTAAGGTTAATTTTTTTAATTTTGACATTTTTATATAATTTTTCTTTATTATTTTAAATTTCAATTATTTTTTGGGATGACCCAAATTGATCCATGGGTCAACCTTTACCTGAATATTTAAGGTCAGGGTCTAACATTTAACAAACCAACCCAAAATTCAACCCGAAGTACCTTAACCTGACCCACCCAACCCAATTGCCAGGTGGCCCAGGTCTATCAACACCCAAACCTCTCTCACTCAACTTTTTTTTTTTTAACTTTCTACTGTATACGTGAATTTATAGTGGTGAGCCGCTTCATTTCTCAAAACTTAAAAATGAAATAGAAAATTCGCTTTAAAAATTACATATAAAATTTATTTGATTGCCAACTTGAATTAAGCTTTTGGCCTTGCCTAGGGCAATGCTTTTATTTTTTAGCAAGAGATTAGTTTATTCTGCATGTTCCTTTCTAAACTGTGATTCTTGTCAATGACGATCCATTACTAATTTACCATGTAAAAGCTTACATAACTCATTAGTCATAAATCATAACGGCTTGGAGCCGTAATGCCCTATTATAACTTGCCATATGCAATGATCATCAGACCAACCATTTCTTGGGTGCCACTTAATTTGAATATTAATTAATTGGGTTAAAAAGAAAAAAAGCAGCCCAAATTCTTATCCCAAAAGCCTCCTTCATTTGAAAAGAAAAAACAAATACTGTATGGTAAAGGTAGGCTTGGGTTGATAAATTTGAGTTTTGACATTAATTTGGTTAGGCTAAGGTTCGTGTTTAGAATTGGTCTTGGCCTCTTGGGTTGAACCTTAACCCTAGCCAGTTGAGAAGTGGTGCTATGAGAGTCATGTTTATCCCTATAAAATTATACCCACGTTTTATTGGAAAGAATTATAAGAGGTTCAAAGATATTTAAGAGGGAAAGATGAATTTAATGGGAGAGGGGAGATATTACAAACATTAAGGTTGCGTTTGTTTGTGATACAAACATCGAACCGGGGTATTTATGTACTCTGGTTCGCGTTTGTAAGCGTTTGTTTGTGATGCATATATGTATCTAAAATGAGTGCAAAGTTGTATTTTATGACATGAATGTATCGATCGAAGAGTGCATTATTGCATCGATTTTTTCGATGCAATCTTGCTCTCTTCGCTCGACGATGTAATTAGGGTATGCATTTTCTTTCGACTGTGTAAGAAAAATAGCCGTTTCGGGTGAGAGGAGATCTACTGTGCCACCGCCTCCCCCCCCCCCACTGCCTTCTAATGGTACTTTCTCACCTCCATCTCGGTCGGCAATCAGTATCTTGTATTTTTTTCTGACTTGTGTTTTGCTATTTTCATGTTTTCATGTCGTCTGGTTGCGGGGTTCTTGCCGATCTGATAGGAGGTTGAAGATCTTCACTTCGATCTACACAAGGTAATGTTACATCTGTCTTGAGCTTCACAGATCCGGTATTTTGCTTCGACTAATAAAGGTTTTCATCATTTTTTGTTGATTCTTTCTCAGACCTAGCCAAGTTTACACATCTTCCACTTTGTCTTCAACACTCAAGTACGTGCACGGTGAAATTCTTCTTCTTTGTTACTCTACTTCCTAATTAATCATTTTTTATGTTATCAATCTTGTTTGATGAAGATATCTTCTTAAATATGTGTTATTTTCATTTGAAGGTATATGTATGATATTTGCCTTTTGAATATGTGATCCAGTCTTTGCTACAACTAGTCAAAGACCCCTATGGGGCCTTTCTTTTTCCTTGTTCTAATTTTTGTGACACAAAAGATTACGAAACTAAGTACTAACCATGGACCTGGCAATTAGGATCTACATCTCCAAACCAATGGCTTCATTTGGTGGACAAGCCAGGGTATTGGACTCTAATGCCATGCATTCTTTAAGGGATTGAAGGGAGAGATTGAATGTTCAAAATAATGCAATATTAAATTGATTTGTACTGAAAATAATGCAATATTTAATTAGTTCATGAAACTTTACTCATGGTTCACTGTACCCAATTATTTCCAAATTAAATTAAAAAGTTTGGGCCAATGATAAATTAGATATTTGGGATGACAATGCATCAAGTTTTATCTAAGCACATTAGCAACACTGGATTATTGAGAATTTGTTCAAGTTTTATCTAAGCACATTGACAGCACTACAACCCATGAATTACTTTAGGAAGGTAATTGAGAATTTGTTCCATGTTTTGTTTCACTACAATCCAAAGAATAGTTTTTTTTTTCCTCGGCATATTCTTTGTAGCCTTTGTATAAATCTTTTAATTTGTCTACCAAAACGGCTGCACAAAGCTAAGCTGTCCCACTAGCAACATCTAGTCCATTCCATTCCAGGAAATGGACTGAGTTTGGAAACCAACCTGGAAAAAATTAAGAAATAAATATAAAAGTATGCAAACAAACTAATGGATACACCACTATAAATTAAGGACTTATGATGCATATCTAGGTCTTCATAAATGATCTAACCTATCTTTCCACAATCTATGTAATCCAACACTAATTAAATCATTCATCAGATCATAGTTTGGAGCAACACTACTGAAAATATTACCAACCAATTTACTCTTTTCTTCTTCCTTTACCTCATTGACATAGAAACTGATGCATTTTTATAAAGATAGATAGTCTAGCCCCTACCAAATAAGATGCATTTTTTAATACCAGTCCATTGCATCAGAAAAGTCCCTTTCTATCTTCATATGATTTTGATGTTTGGATCTAGTGTATGAAGGTGAAATATTAAGGAGGGGGTGGTTTAGAGTGGGTTGGCTGCTGATGTAAACATCTTGTTCCACTTGCTGCCAATTTGGCTAGGGGGGAGGCATGGATAGAGCCAATTCTTGTTGTTTGTTGGAACATTACACAGATATGTCCCAACAAATTAAGGTCCCAACATAGATATGTCCCAAGATATTTATATCTTGAAGATTTTAGGATTAAAGGACCTAAAGTAAGGGTCCACTGGTACCCAGGTAACTGTTGGTACCTTCACTTGAATATTGAAAATATAATAGTAGCCATGATAGCAATAACTGAAATACTCAAATTCTATGATACTTGAATTTGATAGCTTGGTAATGAACCAAACTAGGCCCAAGACACAATCTGCAGTTGTCCTGCTTCTCAGGCCAAGCTGGAAGCAAGACAAAGATTAAACTGAACTCCCCATTTGCCTCTGGTTTTATCTTTGTAAAAATTCCTTACTATTGAAGTTAGTTGTGGTAGATCCAATTTTTTAATAGGGTTATTCTTAGGGTACAGGCTGAGATCTTATTGATATGGGTCTATCCATATTACATACATCATACAATTTACAAGTGAAGAATCAACAACAAAATGAAAAATAACTCTACTTCTAAAGGATAGAGGTTGATCATATACGGTTAGACTTCTACATAAGCATTGGCTTATCAGATATAGTGGATAAGTGTTGCATGATTCAATTTTTCCCTCACAGTAAAGATTAGATAGAACTAGGGGTGAAACCAACCCTAACCTATATAAAGCCAATCTGCATAGGCCCACACCAATTTTAAGGTTTATATTTGATCGGCTTTAGCCAACTTAGTTGGCTACCCTTGGAGTGGCTAATAAGCTTCAACCTGAAATTGCAGTTCATAATTGTTTTGAACTTTATCTGACAATTCTTAATATAGATCACAAATTTGGTAGGGTCTCATGAATTCAGCAAGGGGGATACCTCATGATGCAACATTTACAGCTTGAATGTGCAAAGTTTACAGCTCTAAACAGTGCTTTCATTGTAATAGTACTCTAAACATTGCTTTTTCCTTTTATAATGACCGGTTCCTTTCATAAATATATTGGATAATTCTCATGGGCTCTTTTGACTTGTCAGTCAAGCATGGAGGTAACACATGACACTATGGCCAAGCATAGGCGGATCAGTGCGGCCATTAATTCCATTATGACATATCTTGCAGTGGTTGTCATCGTCAAACAATATACTGAATCAGCGAGTTGAAGGGTGTGGGAGGTCAGAAGCCTAGGGAAGGGAGTGTTTCTTAACATTGTATTTAGTAGTGAGTCATCTTTTTTATCTCATATTAGGATGAGAAAGCCATGTTTTGATTCCCTCTGTCATTTACTTGTTACCCATTGTGAACTTCGGCCAACCATTAACACATCTGTCGAAGAGCAAGTTGCAATGTTTTTGCACACTATAGGGCATAATGAAAGGAATAGTGTCATACATGTTACCTTCGGGCATTCACAAGAGACTGTAAGTCAATATTTCCACAAAGTCCTGCATGTTGTACTTAGATTGTACATTTTGTTGGTTATACAACCTACTGGAGAACAAGTACCACTAGAGATTAGGAATGACTCCCAGTTTATGCCATATTTTAAGGTATGTAATAGATTACTACATTTTTTACCTTAACACCTCCCTAGATCATGAAATTAACATAATTTAGTTAAATGTGGGACTGTATAAGTGCAATTGATGGGAGCCATATCCCATGCAAAGTGCCTGTTGAGGAGCAAAGCAAGTTTCGTGGTAGGAAGGGGAAAACAACACAAAATGTAATGGCTGCAGTGACATTCGATTTAAAATTCACTTATGTATTGGTTGGATGGGAGGGTTCACCCATTGATGCCACAGTCCTATATGATTCCTTGCGAAGGGAATGCAAATTCAACATCCCAAAAGCTAACTTAAATTGATACTTCATCCTTTCTAATACTCAAATAGTGGACTCCATTGTCTTAACTAATTGCTTATTGCCAATGATCACTCAACGGAATATAAAAAAATACTACTTAGTAGATGCCGGATACAGAAACATGCCAGGCTTCTTAGCTCCTTATCGAGGCATCAGATACCACCTCAATGAGATATGAGGGTGATTGCCGGAGTCCCTTCGGGGGTTTTCAACCATAGACATTCATCGTTGACAAATGTAGTGGAATGTGCTTTCGGTGTTCTGAATAAGCGTTGGGAAATTCTTAATGCAACACAACATTTTGACTTCGACACACAGGTCAAGATAGTGATAGTTTGTTATGTGCTTCACAACCATATCATGGAAGTTGATCCACATGACCGGTACACTCGAGAAGGGATCTGTGAGGCAGACAGGCAAAATACATCCGATGGGGATGAATTTGTGGAAGAAAGTGCCAATGTAGATTCTCTTGCACTAAGGCTACAAAGAAATGAACTAGCAAGGTGGTCCACATTTAGGGACCAGATTGAGTGAGACATGTTTCGGGACTGGAGGAGATTGCGAAGATGATTAGGAGTTGTAGTATTTGGATTAATTGCACATCATCATTGTTAGAACCAATTTGTGTCAATTGCAGTTCTTATAATGTTTAAAACATCCAATTTATTTGTTTTATTAGATATCCATGACTTACTTGTTAGACGGTTTAATATATCAACAATATTGTTTAAACACCATATTTCTGTATTGCACATGCTTACTTTTATGTTGTTGATTACTAGAGGTATTTTCAGTATTTCTTTATGATGATGTATGTACATGTCTATGTGTTATTTATTTACTGCATGAAATTGAATACTTTTGACTAAGGATGGTCTCTAGTAAAGATACAATAGGAACATCTATCAGTAATAGGAAAGATGGCAATAAGGGAATGATGTGTTGTCTGTCTCTCAAACTATGTCTAGCAAGGGTGATCGAAGTCAACAAGTAAGATGGAATGATGCCATGGACAAGGCATTGATTGAGCTACTTGCTGAACAAGTAACATTGGGCAATAAGATTGATAAGGGGTTTTGGACATCTGCAAACACATCAATATGCAGGGGGATGACTGTCCACTTCAATATTGATATGAGAACACCCCATATTAAGAGTAGAATGAGAACATTAAAACCCATATACATGGAAGCCAAGAAGCTGCTTGAGACTAGTAGTTTCGGCTGGAATGAATCCAAGAATCAAATCATAGCTGACCCAGTTGTTTGGGAAGATTACATCAAGGTAAATGTGGCATATTTGTTTTTTCTAATTAATGTTTAAAAATTAGCAACTGGTAATGATGCCATCTACAATGCATGCCAATCCACTTGCACTGTGTGTTAAAGGCAGGGTGATGGAGATGTTTGAGGAAATGCAAACAGTTTTGGGAAATGATCAGCCTACGGGTGATAAGGCTATGGCAGGGTTTGAGTCCATGATTGAGTGTAATGCTGATGTTGATGGTGCTGAAGAGGATGTCCCTGAGTTCAATGATGATGCAACAACCCCACTAACTGTTGATGAATTCATCTGTGAAGATGGCACTCAATCAGTCTCCAACAACAACTGGAGGGCAGGTTCCTCAAGCTCAAAAAAATGAGTGCATGGATCAAAATCGAAGCCCAACCAAGACTTTATTGATGCAATTGACAGAATGAATATTACAATGTAAAAAATTGCATCTGTACTTACGGTGGAGACTGAGATAGATTTCTTAAACCGTTTATCGAAGGAAGTTATGGACTTGGAAGGATATGACATCCAAGTCCAGAACACTGTCTTTGAGTACCTAGGTGAATATGAAAATGAAGCAAAGATTTTCCTTGCGAGGGACAAGCCATTTAGGGCTCAAATGGTCCCATCCATCATATCTAAGATGACTGGTTTTGGTGGAATGTAGTAGTACATCTTCTCTTATTATGAAGTTTAGACAATGAAACTTTAACACTTCTACCCTTTTTGTTATAACTTAGGTCGATGCACTTGCTGATAAAACATATTAACTAGTTGGTGGCAACTATAGTAGCTTTTAACACTCATTTTAATACTTACTTATACACTGATACTTTTGACTTATTGATATAATGAAAATTTCTTATTATATCTCTTTGTTTGTAGTATGTTATAATCTGTCTGTTGCTTTGCAATGTTACTCACATAAGTTTGTCAAAATGATGAAGTGTATAGGATGAAAAAATCCTATGTTGTGTTCAAGGGGAGAAAGCCAGGTGTGTATGACTCATGGCCCGAGTGTCAAAAATAAGTTGTTGGGTTCAAAGGGAATTCTTATTGTTCATATAACAATTGAGAAGAAGTTGAAGATGTATACTATAAGTATTGTGAAGTATAGTTGGATACAACATATTCCTCTGAGAAATTTGTTGCAGAGCCATCCACATCAACAATTAGGCCATATTTGATAGGAGGCATCATTGGATTCTTCACTGGGATTGTGGCATGGAGGTTGTTTAATTAGCCAAACCGACCCAACCCAATGATGCCACAATTAGTCGTCCGCCGCCACCTCCAGCAACGTTGCCAGAGGTGGCCGGAGGTAGAGGTGGCGGCGGTGGCACTGATGGTTTCTCTGTCCAACGCCGCCACCTCCGTCTACCTCCGCCTCTGCCTCCAACAACGTTGCCAGAGATGGGTGGAGTCAGAGGTGGCAGCGGTGGATGGTAGAGGAATGACCACTAGTGCCGTCGCCGCCACCTTTGCCTTCGACCACCTCCAGCAACGTTGCCGGAGGCGGAGGCGGTGGCAGGTGGTGGCGGGCGGCGGCTCAGATGAACAAATGGCAAGAAGAAGAAGATGAACAGTGTTTTTGCCTTTTATTGATATTATTTTTAAAAAGTTAATCTATTTTTTATTTTTTTTAAATATATTACTTTAATTGATATTAAACTCCAAAAGTTGCCCTTATATGCTATTACCCCTTTTTGCAAAGCATGTTAACACTCAGGATCACCTGCCAACATAACAGATTCCAACCCTCTATCAGCATGATCTCACACGACACATCTCATATATAGCAGGTCCTATCTTATGGTGAAATGTGCCGTATTAAATCAAGTTAACAGAGGGTTGGAACGTATTTTGTTGGGGAGATTGATGGTTCAGCTCAAGGTCAAAATTTTTAGGCCCAAAGTATCGTTGGGAGTAGGTGCCAGCATGGAATTGATGTCAATTCATGGGCGGGCATTAGTGTATGGAGTGGGGGTTTTGGCATTTTGAACATCAGTGGAATTCAAAAATCTACATTGGCCCTGTCCGTACTTTTCCATATTTTGTTGGCAAAAGTTCTTCACTTGCATGCTAGAGGGTAAATGGACCTGCATCCTTATCTTAGTGATGGGTTGATTAGTCCAACCAGCTTGATCAATAAGGCTGTGTTTGGTTTGAAGGAAAAAGTAGGGAAAGGAAGGGAAACCTTTACAAAACTTGTATAATTCTATCCAGATCCGACCCGCTGACAGTACTACCGTTCAGCTTAAAAAAAGGACCGTCCAGCAAGTACTCGTGGCAGTTTCAATTTACAACGGTCAGCGTGTAGTGAAAAGAATACATCCGGAGACCGGGATAAGATAAGCTTTCTTCTATGTTGGCGCCTTGGCGGTCTCAGACTCAGACAGAAGGGCACAAGCAAATACCACATCCCGCCACCATATTTCTTAATTATTACAGGTTTTGCACATCAGTACATCACTTAAACATAAGAAGCTTAATCTAATGGATAACGTCGATTTCAACATTGCTTAAACCCTAATCCCTCCCTCCCACTTTCTCGTTATATTACATATACTCTAAAGATTTACCTGGATTTCTTACAATTGTTACCGAGATGCAAGTGTTAGCTTGCAATTCTCCCCTGCAATATCGGCGTTTCGAAAGTCCGAGACGTTTTGGTCGAAGAGAGATTTGCTTCGATGGAGTTTCGTCATTTTATTCTCAAACAGATGCGCAGACTGATTCTGTCGACAATGTCTCTTATAAGCCTGTCCATATTCAGAGGTTATCCGATTCTGTTCTCAGAAAAAGCCCCAATTCGCTATTGCTTAGCAATTGATATTGCCTATTTTCGTTTTTAGTTTATCGGTTTGCTGGATTGTATAGTCCTTGTTTTGCTATCTGAAACTGGGTAATAGCTCTTTTTTTTTTTTTTTTAACTACTAATTCATGGCCCAATCTGAACTTGAAGTAGAGTTACTTGAACGCTTTATTTTTATCATATGCAATTTTTTAATCGATTCTTATCTTCATTGAGTTTTAGTGGTGTTGCTTAGTATTTTGGTCATAGATGTGTGCATGAAGAGACCGCTGATGTATGTAAAGCACAAACATCTATGCGTATGATGAACTTGTAGATAGATGGGTATATAGGCAGAAGGACTTAATAATCTTTTCTTTTATAAGATAAAAGGTGGGTGGGCATTTGGTGCAGGGAGATTATGTACGTGTACCTGCAATTGTATAGGTGTTCTCACTTCTATCTCTTTAGTAATGAATGCACTTACGTATGTAAATGAGTGTACTAACTACTAACAAACATGACGGATATGTTTATATGTAGGCTGGATGAAAGTCACACTAAGGATTTCGGTGAAGTAATATGCAACAGCATTCCTTTCACCACTCGGCGCATGTTGTTTGCAAGTTCATTTATGTGCTTATTTTCTCGTCCTTCAAGGTATTTCTCAGGTTCGCACTGTTCGGTACCTAATTCACATTGCATTTCCTTTGTGATTAAAAGAAAAACATTATGTAAAACAATCATTTATTTTTATCTTATGTGCATCTTGGTTAGCATAAATTATGTTGAATGGTGAAATTCATTATTAAGCAGTTTAAAGTTTTCTTTCAAAGGTTCATAGTTTGTTTTTCGCCAAATCCCAACAACATTAGGTTTGATTTGGAAATAGGCTACAATTATACTTCCCAAAACAGATATACCACAACCTTGAGTAGGATTTCTCTACCTGGTTTGTGCCCATAAAAAATCAGTTCCCTCTCAAGACATAATTGATTTCCAAAGCTCAAAAACGTTTATAGGTCATAAGTAACAATTGTAAGATAATGAATTGCAAGGAAAACATGCAAGTGCTGTTATAACATAGAGGTTCTCATTGTACAATTTTTTGTTCAAACCTTCTGAGCAGTTTGCTCCATCTGGAAGATGTCTTATACAACTAAGTAAGAACTTCCTAGTTTGACAATTTGACCAACTTTATTCTTCGGACCTATAAAAATAAGTCAGAGCAAAATCTGGAAGAATGTTCATTTGTCTGGTGATTAAGACAATCTGACTGGGCCATAGTTGTCAACACCTTATGATTTATGATAAGATTCATGATTTGAATCATGAATTCTCAGGGTTTCAATTCAAATCTCATGTCTTAATCCTTTTCTCAAAAAAATTTACAAGTACTACTTGAATCTTTTGGTATGATTCATGAATCTTACTGATTGTATGGTTCATGTGATTCAAAATTTCAAATAAATCCAATTGAGACCCGGTCCTCTATTTTCTCATTCCTCTGCTTCTTTTATTCTTTTTTCAATGCTGTGTTTTAAAATGCTTATTTGAATAAGAATTATTTATGTTATTTAAGACATATTTAGAAACCTTGTTGAAATTATTTTACATCATATGTTGCTTAGTGAGCCATTATATCCGGGTCAGTTTATTTTCAAGTTAAATTTAATTATATCATCTTACTTTTCTAGTGTTTTTTAATTTTTTTGACAGTTTTTTCAAAACAGAAAAAATATTATGGTTTACGATAGTATTCATTCTTTGATTCAATTCAACCTTCTCTACGATTTACAATATGATTACAATTTTCATAACATTGGGCTTGACCAATTTCTTTTCTAAGATGTTTCGTATAGGCTGCTGAATTTGCATTTTTGAGTAGATAGCAGTGTTTGACAATATATGGAGGAATAATCATTTCTAGATTATTTCCAATATTCTTAATTAACTTCAATGGATGGATGAGATCCCAGCATACTTGTTTTCCATGGATTAAGCACTTCTTTTGCCTGTATTTGATGTGTTGGTCTAAGTTGGACTCCATGCATATTTTACTGAATGTATAGATGAATTAATCAATATTGAAAATCAGTTTATGCCTTTGCATAATTCTTTTATCTTGGGCTCCATGGGGCTACACAACAGGGGGTACCCTATCCCTCAAACCCATAATCCCCAACCCTGGTTAAGGCGGTATTATAACCAGGGACCTTGGTACTGCACAATTTGAGTTTCAAACTTTGCACCTGGTGTTCAGAACCTGCAATGCGCAGCAGCTTGGGTAGTTCTGTTTTGATGATCAAGTTTTTTTAAGAACTTATTTTAATCTTGGAAACCGCATAAGTGCATGAAGGGCCATATGCATATTTTACTTCTAATTTTTCTATTTGGATTACAGCCCATGCTTTAGGAGATCCATCTATGACGATTGAAGAAGTAACACCTCCCATATTCTCATCTGGGATGCTCTTTCCTTCTGAGGTTCATTCAGAACTATATCAGTAAATCATTAGAATGCTTATTTTTATGGAATCATACTACAACCCTATGGTATCTTGCTTGCATTTCAATGGAAGGTGTTACTGATATATAGCTACTTGACAGGAAAGAATTGTTAAACTCTTTGAGAAGAACACTTTCTCTGTTGTCAACATTTTTGATGTAACGTTGCGCCCTCAACTTAATGTAACAGGCGTTGTTGAGGTATTTCCTTTCATTACACTTAAAATCCCCTTTATTGCCTTTCAATGGTATTAAGAAAGATCTGAGTAACCAATTCTAGTTTGAGTTGGTTGTATAGGTTTGTAGCTGTGTATCCTTATTCTGCTACATGGAGTGATTTCATGATTTAAAACCTTGACATTCTCTCCTACTTATTTTCTTGTACCAACATCTATCATTCTCATAATCTCATTATGCATTATGCCAGGTTCCTGAAGGAAATGGTTCTGGAGTAGTCTGGGACAAGCAAGGGCATATTGTGACAAACTATCATGGTAAGAGCTAACTGAATGAGTAAATACTTTATCATGTACGAGTATGATAAAAACTCATTTATGAGCTCCATTAAATCAGCATGCATCTATCTATGGTTCTTTGGTTTGTCCTTTCAACTTATGTGAAGTCCTGTGTATCTGGTTAAGTTCTTCAATAATGGCATATAAGCCCTTTCTTCTTTTACCAACTTACCACCTAGTTACTGTGTTCATTTTGTAATTTATTATCAATCTTTATTAGTGGGAGAGAATTTCTCTTGCAGTAAGGTTTGTCAGTCTGTCATTTTCTTTTGTTCTATCTGAAAATTAGGCAAAAACTGATTGATCAAAAAAAAAAAAAGACAAAAATTGCAACTAAGTACATATAGTTGTCTCTGTTTTAGCATACAAATCAATGGTAAGTTTGACTTTTAAGGTGGTTATCAACCACATCCTATTTCTATGCTTACTCCATTTGTAAATTAAGTGGCTCTAGGATAATAGATTGACTCTTCTTTTTCTTCACATGATGTAGTGGTTGGTAATGCTCTCTCAAGGAATCCAAATCCTGGACAAGTTGTTGCACGGGTTAATATCCTTGCATCTGAAGGGTGAGCCTTACAGTGCCCTGAGTTTCTTTCTGAAAAAGCTGAACTGTATTTAAGTTGATGATTTCATGAGGTAGAATATAATTTTCATTTGTGATTCTAGTAGTTTCCAGTTTTCTCACTGATTTTGCTTTTTGAAAGGGTGCAAAAAAATTTTGAGGGTAAGTTGATTGGAGCAGACCGAGCTAAGGATCTTGCTGTCTTGAAGGTTACAACTTCTCTTTCTAAAAAAACTTGAGAATTTTCATGATAATTTAAAATGCCTGTTAAACAGTTTGTTCTTGAGCTTTGGGAACAGTTATTGAAATTTTGTTACTTATCACTGATAATCGATAAAAATGACATTATTTATTACTCATGTTAATCAACTCAATGATTCACAGCATCATTGAGTTGCTTGATGTTCTCTTGCTATAATTGTTTTTATTTATATATTTCCCCAAACTTGTTTGACTTGGAAGTTTGAAAAAGATCCCTTCTAAGAGGGCATAAAATATGTTATTCAATAGTGTAGAGAACATTGATGTGGGCCCCACAGCTRTGGTACCACTCYRTCCGTAGGGTAGAATGTATCTAGTCACAGCTGTGGTTATTTTGTTGTTCTGTTATTTCTAGTTTCAGTTTTATATTGGTTGCTATTTGTTAGCAGTTATGATGTAAACACCAAGGGCAGAT
>NW_010729093.1:6767144-6797945 GCF_000365185.1 Nelumbo nucifera | reverse complement strand
TTCCTTTGGCAACCCGGGAAGGGCAGGTATAGGAGGTGTTATTAGAAATCATCTAGGTGAAGTTGTGGCACTCTTCTCGGGACCAATAGGTATTGGTGATTCAATACAGGCGGAATCGTTGGCTCTACTTCAAGGCTTAAAGATGGCTGAGCAGATTGGTACAACAGACTTAGAAATAGAAGGAGACTCACTGCGGGTCATTTCTTGGGCTAAAAAGATTACATCAGCACCTTGGAAGCTATTTACATACAGAGAAATTAACATAATTGCAAGGAAGTTCAACACTCAGTTTGGCTGGATCAAAAGGACTGCAAATGGGTTGGTGGACACTCTAGCAAAACAGGGGGCTAATAGATCTACCTTGTACTGGGCAGAACTGTAAATGCTTTGTAGTGTTTGCAGATTGGGTTAATGCTTTCTGCAACCAATATCTATTGTATTTCAATATTTCTCTGTTATTAATAAAATCCTTTTGCTGATAAAAAAAAACTAATGCCTATTCTATTATTATAATCTCAAGAAGTTAAGAATATAAAAGTATCCAAGAGCAACATGTAAAAAATATCTTGGTGATTAAGTGAGGCAACCCTCAATGAGTGCCTTATCGCCTAGGTGGTTTCCTTGACAATGGTTATACTTCAGTGTCATTTGTTTTTGGATTTGTACAATTTTTAATTCCATTTGTTAATCAGCTACTTCCCTGCCTTATTGCTATAACAACACCATGCCATTAATTCCCTAGATAAACAAAGAGGATTTATTTTAGACTATACCAAGCTTTTAGCTATAACATGTCAGAGTTTTATAGCATCATTACCATCTCATGCAAAGAGATATGTTTTTTATCCATACATGTAATTTTATAGACTGAAAAGCTATTACTTTCATGGATCTAGTTCTCTTTTATCATGAATACAAATACGATAGTTACTAATGAAAAAAATAAAAGAAATGATGTATAGCATCTCACTTGTATCTTGGGTTATAAATATTTGAGTAATATACTGAAAGTAAATGTTGCAAATGTTTCTTGACATGTTTGTGATACCATATTAAATTCTCTTGCAGATCATATAGAGATTC
Organism: Nelumbo nucifera; assembly: GCF_000365185.1. Next base: position 6,796,862 of record NW_010729093.1, on the reverse strand, counting down.
CTTTTCCTTGTATATCAGGAATTTTTTGTCCCCTAAATTTCCATTTTCCCTTTTCAGTTATTGTACAGGGGTGATTTCTCTGTTGGGTGCCAAGTACTAGGATTAATGAGGATTACTTCGTAAACATTGATCTCTTTATATTTGCAGTTCTTTTGGTGGATGAGTGTTGCCCTTTCTATATCATTTCTTACCTCTTTATATCCTTTTTTCTTGATAATCTTTTAGTGGGTACTTGGCAAGAAAAGAGGAAAACTTACATATGCTTAATCATCTTTCTGTCAAATCAGAAGAGAAGCATATCCACAGTTGCTTCTGGATTTGATGAAAATAGCAAAAAAAAGAAAAGCATATTTTGTCTGTCATTTACATCAAAGGAATCACAGATTTTGACTAATTCTTCAAATGTTATCAAGAAATGCACTAATTTTGCATTTGGTTTGTGGTATGGAAATGGAACTGATTATGGATATCATTTTGTTGTCTTGGTGTTCTTATCTTTATTGTTACAGGTAGAAGCACCTGAAGATTTGCTAAGGCCAATCATTGTGGGGCAGTCAAATTCTCTAAAAGTTGGCCAGCAGTGTTTAGCAATTGGAAATCCATTTGGTTTTGACCATACCCTTACTGTTGGAGTTATTAGTGGATTGAATCGTGATATTTTTAGTCAAACTGGAGTAACAATTGGTGGGGGTATTCAGACAGATGCAGCCATCAATCCAGGGAACAGGTTTTCCAGGAAGCTCTCATTCTGATGAAACTATATATATATTTTGAAACTGAGAATTGAAAAATTGAGTTGCTCATCTTCATGTGACAACAAGAATTGTTCATATTCCAAAAAAGTTCCTAGGTTACATGATTTGCTAAAGATCCCATTATTGACTTGCTTTTACCAAAATTTAAGCTTTTTCCTGCAGATTAAACTTCAATTTCTGTTAGAATTAGGATGGCCACTTACATTTTACAAATTTAATCTTTGACAATCAATTTGTCTCTCACATCTTGAGCATCATTCCTTGGAATTATGGGATCCTTTATTTGCATTTGCAAATGAACATTTTTTCTGTGTACATGCATTTGCCTATATCTGTTTCTTATCTTTCATATTTTTTGCAGTGGAGGCCCTCTACTGGACTCAAAGGGGAATCTGATTGGGATTAACACTGCAATATTTACTCAGACAGGTATGGTTCTGATTAATCAGTTATTTATTCCTAAAGTTCCATTTATTTCACTTTAAATTGCTAGGGAAGAAAATCAGATTGAAATATTTGAGCTATATTTTTGCCCCTTTTATGGGGGAAAACTCCGTTTTCTATGCATTTACAACAAGACCTGCTAAAAATGGTGGAAAACAGTTTTTTTTTTTTTCCATAAAATGGGTGAATATAATAGCAAAAACATTTCAATCTGAAAAAATTTCTAGTCCCTTTTACATTGTGGCCCCGTTCGTTTGCAGGTAAATATGCATGGGAAAGTTGGTCAATGGGCAACTTTTTCCCATTGACCAACTTTCCAATATTCTTTTTGCATTAAGCAATGGGCCCCACAGTAAACCCTTACTTTCCTGGGTAAAACTTACGCATCTCCCAGGTGGGTAACTTTCCCAGCTGGGAGAAATTTTTACAAAACCTGATGGGACCATTTTACCCATTTTAATAGTTACTTTTTGTGGGTAGAAATGTCATTTTATTATTTACCTGGGAATCCTAAAAATCAAAAGAACCTGGGTAAGTGCACTTACCCAGGTAAGCTGCACTGTTACAAACAAACTGGGCCTGAAAGAAACAGAGCCTAAGACTTTAGGCTGTGTTTGTTTTGAAGGGAAAGGTAGGGAAGCCTGTACAAACCAAACATAGCCTGAAGGAATAGAATTTTTTTTACTCTGAAAAATCTCAGTTAAGTTTTTGCCCTTTCTATGGCAAGAAGTTTTCTGCCCCTTCATTGAAACAAGTACAACCTAATTTAAAAAGAAGTTAGAGAAACTGCAACTTCAACTCATTTATAGTCATATTGAGGGGAGTTAAATCGGCGCCAGTCAATTTTGCAAATAAATTTGCTCTAACAGGATGGTTTGTTCTGTTAGGTGATGGGTACTAACTGCCCTAGCATTCTCACCAAAGATACTTAATGAGGGACTTTCCAACTGAAAAGTTTCTATAAACCTAGGGACTAGGGACTACTACTTAAGATACTCAATTTTCCATTTTTGTTGATATGGCAGGAACATCTGCTGGTGTTGGTTTTGCCATCCCATCTTCAACAGTACTTCAGATAATACCTCAGTTGATACAGTTAGGCAAAGTAAGTTAATCCCCCTATCTAATTTGGCAACAATACTTCAGATACCTCAGTTGATCCAGTTTTCCATCCCATCTTCAGATAGGCATAGGAAACTGATTTCTATTTATTGATTTATTTGGAAATTTGAGCTCCTCTGCTTTAATTTTGCTTCACAAACTTTGCCTCTTGGAACTATGGCTACATTTTGCATCATGCAGTTGGGCCATTATATGTATTCCTTATGTCTTGCACGAGGTCTAAAAGCTGTGGTTGTTTTGTGGCCCATCTGTGTTTTAGGTCATTCGAGCTGGTTTGAATGTTGAGGTTGCTCCAGATCTAATTGCAAATCAACTGAATGTTCGAAATGGGGTTCTTGTTTTGCAGGTATGTGCAACATTATAAATTCTATTAATCATCTTATCATTCTAGAATTAACGGTTCTATTTGACAGGTTCCTGCAAATAGTCTTGCAGCTAAGGCTGGTCTACTTCCAACAACAAGAGGCTTTGCTGGCAATATAATTATTGGGGATATAATTGTTGCAGTTAACAGCATACCTGTAATTGCCTTTTATTCTATCTCTAATCTTTAGTATAAAACTTGGTTTATTTTTCTGTTATTCTTGACGAATTCTTGCATTTAGATAGAGGTCGGCAAGAAGGCAGACCTGGAACTGTGTCCTCTGGCTTTTCTACATTAGAGGGTCAAGACCAAAACTCTGTCAGATCTACCTGAAAGCAAGGTTCAAAGTATCAATACTTATCGGCCTGTATCGACCAATACGTATTGTGCCAATGGTTTCCCGATACGCCCCTCCAGGGGTTGTATCGATACGTATCGACCTCGCTTAAATTGAGCCCTTCCAAAAAGGCCTTGACTATTTTTTTTTGCCAAAAAACACAACTAAATTTCATTACTAGAAATATCAAGTACTTACATCCTGTCCTCCATCAGTACCTCCTTCTGCAAGTAGTTCTTTTGTAAACTGTTTGGAGGAAGGGCGTGAATTTTAATGAATATTGTATGTGCTTTTGGCTGGACAGGTTAGAAACAAAGCAGAGTTATCCAAGGTTTTGGATAACTACAATGTGGGGGATAAGGTCCTACTCAAGGTTCAGAGGGGCAGTGAGAATTTAGAGTTGCCTATAATTTTAGAGGAGAAAAGTTCCTAGCAGAAGCGAAGGCTGGTTCCTCCTTCAGAATCTGGACAGTTGATTCCAACAGATGGAGGGTATTCGTTTATCATTATTCTTTCGAAATGTATTCAATTGAAGTTTTGAATTATACAGAGGATAAACGCCGATTAATGGGTAATGTAAATTTGGAAGATGGGCTAATATAGTAATATGAAGAAATTGCTGTTTGTTTTTCTGTCATTAAGGTCTCTAATATTGAAGTGATGTCTTCTTATAACGTCTTCACCTTTTGCTTGTCAGTATATCTCTTTTTTAGGTCTATATACTTCCATTTCCTCTCGATGAAATGGACCTCTGGCTCTTTGATATCGTCGAGCTTTTTGCCATCTTTTTTCTTCTCAGAGATTTAACGCAATGCTGCCTGCAAGCAAAATCAACCATTAGGGCATGGTTAACTATATACCGATTGATTAAGTGGAGTAATTTCTACTCTTCAATTGCTAAAATTAGTTCGGTTGTCAAATTTTCGGTCTAAAGTTCGATGGTTTCCGCAAGCCAGAGAGGTGTAGTTGATGCAACGAGTTATGTACCCCCCCNCCCCCCCCTCTCAATCTAATTTAAGTCGGAAGCACTCTGTCTCTCGCATGAGAACCCAATCCAATTCATGTAAATCCCTATGTGGGAAAAGCTAAGTCATCTTCTCCGGCGAAAAACTGATCGTTTCTCTTATCGGGACCTTCTCCAAATCCACGCCCAACTCATCACCACTGGCTTCCATGTGTACCGGTCATGGCTTCTCGCGTTCTTGGAACTATGTGCATCAAATCCTTCAGCATTGGATCATGCAACTGCTCTTCTGCGCCACATAAAACACCCTGATGTTTCCCTGTGGCGTGTTATGATCCGGCGATATGCTTCGGATGTCAACCCACACCACTCTCTCTCCTTCTTCAGAGACATGCTTCGGATTAAAGGGGATGCCCATCTCGATCCATTCATCTGTGCTTCAGTGATCAAAGCTTGTGGAAAAGTAGCAGCAATTCGAGAAGGAAAATCGGTTCATTGTCAAGTTCTTAGGATTGGACTGGATTCTAATGTCAACATACTGAACACTCTCATTCATTTCTATTCAAATACAGCAAACTCTATTAGCAGATGCTATACCCTATTTGATAGGATGCCTCAGAGAACCATCGTGACAGTCAACTGCATGATTTCTGGGTGCATGAAAAACGAGCTCTTCGAAGTGGGTTTGAGATTATTTAATCAAGTCCAGGGCGGTTCCTTTGAATTGGGAATGAAGCCGAATGATGTTACGTTGGTGATTTTGCTATCTGCCTGTGCTGAATTTGGTGATTTGGGCATTGGAAAATCCCTCCATTCGTACTGCTGCAAGGCAAACCTCTGTTTGGAAATCTCAACCTGTAATGCACTGATTAATCTATATTCCAAATTTGGTTTCATGGAGGAGGCTACAAGGCTGTTCGGGGAAATGCCCCAGAGAGATTTGATCTCATGGAATACCATAATCAAAGGGTATGCCGAGAATAACGATTGTAGAAAAGCATTAGCATTGTTTAGGGAGATGAGAGGTGGAGACCTTGAAGGTGATGGTATAACTCTGATTAGCTTGCTTTCTGGTTGCGCTCAGAGTAGAGATCTTGACATGGGTAAGTGGGTGCATGCTTATCTGAAGATACGTGGACTGGCTATCACCATTCCTGTTGGGACTGCTCTGATTAACATGTACTCAAAGTGTGGTTTGATAGATTTTGCTAGAAGAGTTTTTGACGAGTTATCACATAAAAACATTGTATCATGGAATTCAATGATACATGGTTATGTGGAATGCGGGCTTTTTAAAGAGGCTTTCGGGCTTTTTGATCTGATGCGATGCCAAGGGCTGAAACCGGATGAAATAACAATGCTAGCTCTGGTATTGGCTTGTCGGAATTCTGGACAACTGAATCATGGCATTCAAATCCATTCTTACATAGAGAATAGTGGACTTAATGGGAAACCCCTTCTGGATAATGCTCTTATAGACATGTATGCGAAATGTGGGAGCATGAACAGAGCTAAAAGAGTCTTTGATAAGATGAAGATGCTTCAAAGGGATGTATTCTCATGGACATCGATCATTGTGGGACATGCCATTAATGGTCAAGGAGAAGAAGCTCTTAATGCTTTCCAGCAAATGCGTGCGGCAAACATTAATCCAAATGCTGTCACGTTCATTGGAGTATTGTTAGCATGTGATCATGCTGGCTTGGTGGAGGATGGGTTTCACTTGTACCAGAGTATGCTTAAAGTGCATAAAATTGAGCCCAGCATAGAGCACTATGGGTGCATGATCGATATGCTGGCAAGAGCCGGCTTGCTGGAGGGGGCACATGAGTTTGTTAAGAACATGCCAATCGAACCAAATGCAGTTGTGTGGAGGATGTTAATTAGTGCTTGCAGGATTCATGGGGAGGTTGATCTTGGATTGAGCTTGGTGGATGGGCTGTTAGAGACGAAGAAGTTGCGAGGTACTGAAGAGTATGTAATTTCTTCTAATGTTCTTGCTGAAGCAGGCAGGTGGGATGATGTTCTACGTGCTAGAAGGTTGATGCTAGCACAACAAGTCATGAAAAAACCGGGAAGAAGTTCAATTTCAGCTGTGACAGAGTGATTCTGGTCTTGTATATTGCCTCTAGGCTCTAGCTATGGTCAAACACTTGAGCTTGTGATGGTCGCCATTGATCGACTATGCTTCTCGTTACAAATTGATTTCAAAAACTGCGGTGTATAGTTGGAATTGTGGTACCCCCCACAGCATTGGATGCTTTTAACCATTCGGTCGGTCGATCGGTCGGTATTTGGACATTGCTATGAAGATTCTGATCTGAGAACAGAAATGGTCATGGTTTTTAAAACCGAACCGGTCAGGGGTCCGGTTATCGGTTCGAATGGTCCAACCCTTCGACCCGAACAATCGGCCCATTCGACCTGAACGGTCGGCCCGTTCTGACAAAAAATAAAAAATTAAAAAATTGAAAAACGGTCAAAAATGTTCGAATGGTTTGAACGATTAACTGGCTGATTCAGTGGTTTACTGATCAAAATCAATGATTTTAGGAAAAAAACAATTTTGAGGAAAAACGGAACTGGTCAAGTGACCGGTTTCCAGTTTTTCCTGTCCGACCGTCCGGTCTGATCCGGTTGTGAAAACCATGGAAATGGTTATGGTAAAAGCATAATCACATTTACTTGGACCCCTCCAAAAGATTCTAGTCCTAACTGGACACAAATAACACTTTCGACTATTTTAGTGACATTGGGACTTAAAGGTGGATAGAGAAGGGAGAGAAAAATAACACTTTTGACTTACTTTTAATGTAATCATTTTTTCTTGTTAATCGTCCCTTTTAAAAACATAAAGTTGAAAATTTTGTTTGAATGTTTCAAAAACCATGGACCAATGTAAAATCTCTGAATGTCAGGCTTCAATTGGAAAATTTTTAAGCAAATACGCCTTAATATTCGTGCTCTGAGTGCACTTCACTCCATCAAACGCAGCTAGAGTATGCTTGGATACCATCTGTAGAGGAGCAGAGGCAAGTCATGAAGAGTTAGCATCATTATCCATAAGACTTCATTGATATATCCTTTTCAAAAATAGAATAGAATAAAATAAAAACTTCATTGATATACGTATTTCATTGTCAGTAGACTCTTTCTCCTTCGTAGCCGTAGGTGAGAAGTGTAGTGAAGATTTTGAGGAAGGTTGGTTTCAAAAGAGGTCTCATTACATCACTTAAACCGAACTACCCAAGCTAAAGAACGTAAACACCCTTGTGTTGCAACTCTGCCATTTAATCCATGTGATCACCAGTAGTTTAAACATTTTTTCAAACAGACGTGGTTTAGTTATCCAACATCGGAAGGATTTTTTTCCCTCCGAGAAAGGAGCCAAAATTTTCCCGTCAGGCACCTAACCAACTGTATTCTTGGAATCGGTGAAATAAAAATAAAAATAAAAAACAGTGTGAGAAGAAGTATTTGGTTGCAGTGCAATTTTATTTGCACTGGTACAAATGCATGGGAGTGCAAATTCTCGTTTAATTTTGTTTTGGGTTTTATTTTATTCTGCTTTATGTTTTAATTTACTTCACTAGGAATGACTCCCGTATTAAGTATGAGACCACTAATCTGAACTATTTCAATTTTTTAAATTATTTATATTAGACATTTAGGTTAGGCTTTTTATTTGATTTAAGAGACTTACCATGTTTTTATCTAGAGAATGACCATACTAAGAGGCAACTACAATATCATTTAATTTGAAATTTACTATTTCACTATAAAAAATTAAATTAGAAAAATTAATATGGATCTTACATCTTTGTAATTGATAATTTATTTTGATTTACTTTGTTTGAAAATCACTATTAATTTATGTTGTTTTTAATATGATTTAAGAGATTAAATGAGGTTTTATTTGTAAGCAGTAACCCACTTTAATTGGTATTTACTATAACCCACTTTAATTGGTATTTACTATTTATTTGATAAATTTATTTCTAAAAGCTAAATTAGGTTATGCTTCCACAAGAACTCTGTCCATGTCTACCAATATAACATCGCATCCATACATGGAGAACATCTCATCCTCGTAAATAATATTATACACGGGAAGATACTCCCAATACACGGGGGGTAGTGTGCTGTGGGTAGAAGATCCGAAGTTGAAACTCACACCATTTGTATTAATTGTTTAGCCATTTTTATGAATTTCATTTATTTTTATTTTTATCAATTTAATATTTTTAAGTTAAATTGTTTGTTTGATCATTATTTTTGAAATGGTAAGTGTTTGAATAAAATTCCATTAATACCATAACATTTAAAGTAACCACTTTTTAGGGATTAGGATGCTACGTGTTTGAATTATAAAAAAGTGGAGTTATCACTTTTTTCATGAATGGACAATGACATGTGTCTTAAGGATGGAGGCTGTTGCCCGAAGACCTTCCTTTAATATATATATACTGCAATCAAACAAAATAAGCTAAAATTTAAAACAAAAATAGGTCAGAATTTATACTCTAATCATTTACACTGCCATAGTTTTGCATTGCAACCAAAACGCAGCCTTAGGAGGTAAACATGGTTCAGCCATCCAACTGCATTTTACCCTCCTATCGAAAGAAAAGCTTGAATGTAGTAAACATTTTATTTTATTTTTTACGTTCTTTGCATTCTAATTTAAGATACAAAAACAAAATATTGCTAGCCAATTGGACATACAAAAAGCACCATAAGTTTATCTTCTTTAGAATATATAGAATATGAATGAAAGTTCTCATTCCCAAATCATGGTAATTACATCTCTCCCGAAGAAAATAGTTGTATGGAGACCATTCCATCGTCAACCTCAAAAACATTGCTTTCCTTTCAACTATAATATGTATTTGTTTTTTTTTTTTTTTTTTGAAAAAAGAACCTTCTCTACAGAGTTGCAATGCATGCATTAACGATAATCAAGAAAGCACTTGTTCTCATCTTCCACACCTGAACTTTTGCTCACTGATGGCTCCCACGAAAAACTCCCATTAGAAGCACCACTTTGCATACCTTCTGCCATAAATTGTTGTAGTTGGCTGCTTTCATGTTGCACCCTCCCACTTATCTCCAAGCACAAGCCGTTACTTGGTCTGCTGTTCTTTTGCTTCCCCACAGAGGGCTTCCTACCAGGGCCAGGGTCTACAAAAACTGGTTGAATTCTGCCGGTTGGGTTTGGTTTAATACGATTCAACTCTCTTTCATCACGTGGCCGTAATATTCTGTTATCCAATTCTAATTCTGAGGCTTCATCTTCATTCATCACCACCTGCAAAAAAGGACCAACATAGTCTAAATGATTCAAGAACAAGATGTGTTTGTACAATTAGAGGAAAAAATATGTTTGTGCAGAACACAATTTTATATTGTAGATATCCAATTGGCTCTGAAAGTAAAAAGCTATGACAAATATATTTATATTGAATATCTTTCTCTGGTCATACTCAATATCACCTATTACAATTTCCACCAAATTTTCTGGCCAATTAGTTACATGTAGGTTATTTCAGTAGATAATCACAAATAACATGGAGAAAGAAACAAGAAAAAGATGATTTTGATCCAAAGGCTGTGCATTGGAAATTCAAAATATTAGCAAGAAAGAAGGTTTTGCAACACCAAAAGAAAACACCATACTCTAGTTTAATAGTCCATTTGGCAAAAGGAAGAAAGATCACAAGATACAACCTTACGGCCAACCAAGTCAAATGTCACAACTACTTTACTACGTCGAGCTCGCTCAGCTTCTTCAATCTCCTGTTGTTTCTTCTTTAAAATTTCCTTTTCCTGAAACCAAGGATAAATAAACTAGTATCAAGAAAACCTTGTAGCATGTATATAAAAAGAAGAGCACATAAAAGTTTTAAGGTTTAACATGATTTTCTTGCAGCCATAGATAAAATTAAGACTTGATGAGGAAAAATTAAGCTCCCTACCAAAAACAAGAAAAAAAAAAAAGTTGCAAACATTAAGAAATTCCCTGTATATATATACTATATACATGCAAACATTTATAGGCCTAAAGCCAAGAGGTCTCCAAGTAAGCTTAACCTATACCAGCAAGTTCAGATTGAGGAGAGTTGAAACTAGTTGTCCAGCTTATATGGGCTTCATATGGTACCTAAAAGACTTTTTCCAATCAAAGCTTTACAAGATTTGACTCTAAAAATAATTTTCTATACACACTGCAGGTATTATTACACTTCAATAGGAATTATGAGAACTCTATATTGAACCTATTGACTCGATAATCGGAGCCTTCTTATTTCTCCTTTATTTTGCCTAGTAATTTCCATGCCTACACCCTTATCTCCATAACTAAAAGTTAGCCTTAATACCCTTTCAGAACCTAGTAACAAGACCCTCAAAATCACTTATCATTTTCATCTAAAATCTTCTGCTTTCCCACTATCGGGTTATGTGATTATTTCAGAAGCTTTAACTCTCACAATTCATCTAGAAGAGAGGCTATGTTTAGCAGTCATCATATCAAGCCAAAAACCAACTTGAAGTCTTGAACTAAGACCATTTTTGGAATCTGTAACTCATCTGTGTATTTGTGAGGTGGTAGGATATTCCAATTTGTGAGGTTTAATCCTCATGAAATCTCATTCTTTCAAGAAAACATAAAAAAAAAATCAGAAAAAACATGTATTCATAGAAGAAGTGTGTGTATAATATATATATATAAAGAAGAATCTGTGGATGAATTAACCATCATGTAAACAAGGATCACAAAATACTAACAAAACAAGAAAGCCAGTAATTTAACAAAACCTTCAAAACATATAAAAAAGCAACTAAATACATTCTTACAAATCCTTTAAGAGTAAAGGATAACTCTTAATATAAAACAAAACCTCAAACAGTGTGACAAATCCTTCAAACGAGCCTCAAGGCCAAACACTGACATGCATGTGTATGTATTGTGAAGCAAGTGAAAGCATAGAAGATCAAGAATTTAGAATGTTTAGGGAAGTAGTTGTCGACAGTTCTGGCTTGGAACACTATTTTGTTAACTGATATTTACAAATTTGTTTACATAATATACATACATAGGTGTGTGTGTGTGTGGTATTGGTGGTAGTACAGTGGTCCTTAAATTATGTTACTGTAGTATTAATTGGTGGTTGGTGTTAAATTAGGTGACCTGAGTATGAAGTTGGCAAAAATCATGGCACAATGCTTTTCAGGAAGATGCAGTTTGGAATTGACATCCAATAGATATTGACACTAATTCTGAAATGCATCACATCTCATTTTCCATTATTAAAAATCTTTTTTTGGATGTAAGTTGGGAAGCTGCCTTGCAGTTCTTGTACATGCAAGGCATGTCACAAATACGTGTAATTATATAGGGTACAACAAATTAAATACCTCCGGTGATAGCCAGCTATTTCCCTCGATCTCATAATAGTCACTTTGGTCATCAATGACTGTAGTACGTGCAGCAGAGTTACGATCATATTCCACAAGTTTCTTGGCAAAGGCTTCAGCTGCTGCCTCAGCATCTGTAGCGGGAAGAACAGCTTCATCTAGGCCAGCATATGTGCTTCCTTCCCTCAGTACAAGAGCCCCACAGAAACTGCATGGGCCCTCACCTTCTTGTTCACAAACTATTTTGCCACAAGATAAGCAATTGCCCACTAGCCTATGCCGGCGGGCTTGGCATGAACATGGCTTTCCTTGCTGAAATACAACTGATCCTTTTGCAGCCTCTGCAAGTGAAATGACTTTTCCAGTCTTTTTCCTTCTAGAACCTCCTGGGTTTCCTTTATGGGAACTTCTGGACTCTGAGGTTTCAATTGGGATTTTGTTCCCCTGATCACTGGCCACCATTAGCTCTTTGGATGTTCGAGATAACTTTTTTGTTCCACTATTCAAACCTTCATCAGGAGGCGGTTTCATGTAGGCATGCAATTTAGTACTCTGCATGTTCAAGGTGCTGTTGCTATGATCTGTGTAACCCCTCCGTTGTAAGTATTCCTCAATCACACTTTGGCCAGTTTCCTGACCAATGATATTCTGCATTATAACATGATAACTTTCAGATGTAACCATTTCTATCATAATATTGAATCAATATAAACAACTGTTCATTATTTTTATTTTCTTTCTATCATGAACAACAGATAAAAAAAATTATTTCAGTAGTTAAAAAACAGAAAAGTAAAACAACTATTAATTTCATGCAAAGAAAATGACAAGGAGGTGCATGGAGCAGAATTACTAGAAAGTTTCAACAACCAAATTTTGTAGTCATATATGCTACATGATTGTGTACCATGTATGCTTCAAATGACCCATTAACCCCTCCCTCTCCCCACTTCACTTTGATAATTTGACGGAGACAGTTTCTTCTCACCATCTCCTACCTGCAACTCTCAACAGAGTAGGTAACTATGGCCAAACGATCAATAGAGCGAAGTGAGAAAACCACTAACGCCATGGATTGTTTGAGAAGTCTCAGGTGTGGCCTGTTGGGGCTGGCAAACAAGACCAGGTGTGGCCAAACGATCAACTCTCAGTTGTTTCTTCTCCTCATCTCCCTCTCCCTTCCTCATTTTATCTTTCTCCATCTTTTTCGCTGCTTTTTAACTTGCAAGAGGTAGCATGGAGAAAAAAAAAAGAGATAGCACCAGGTTTTGTCGAAGACAAATGGGTTTTGTGGCAGTCCAACTTCTGTCATTCAAATCTTAGCTTCTACCCTTTGTAGCCATTCAAGTTCTTTCATCTCTTGCTTTCTCCGTTATTTTTTTATCTCTTTTTTTATTTTTAGATTTTTCAGGTGTTTTTTTGCTTTTCTTTTCTTCTTATTCTAGTCTTTTGAGGTTGTTTCTTTTTTTCTCACAAGTCAGGTTTTTTTTTTTTTCTTGTATAATGATTTTTAGATTTAGAATTTTCAATATTTATAGAATAGTCGAATTCGAATCGATTTGAATATTTGATATTTTAAACAAATTCGAATTCAATTTATATTTTTGAATGACTGACGGATATCGGATCGAATTTGAATAAGCTCTTCTTTAATCGGAATCGAATACGAATATCGTCTGATTCGATACAAATTCACTCCGTTTAAGTGTGCAGTCAGCACAAAGAAATTGGGTTTAAATGAAATTCTTACAAGCTAGCTCTAACACAAATGTTGTAGAGAGCAGAATACTAGGCAATCTAAAAGTAACACTTTCCATTGTTATGGCCCTAAAGGTTAAGCAGCCTAATTTGATTGTTTCATCAATCCTAGGGCATTCAGAATGAGTCAACCATGTAACATTTGGTATCAAAGCCTATCCTTTGCATTTGAGTTCAAGTAACACAAAGGACTACCGGAGATGGCTGAGAACTGCCAAAGGGAACATGCTACCTATCACTAGAGTGGGATCCATAATGGAAATAGCTATCTGCCACTGGCTGGCTGTGGAGTACAATGTGTTCTGAAAATTGTAATCATATCGTAAATCGTAGAGAAAATTGAATCGTGAATCATATCATAAATCGCAAAATAATTTCTATTTTTTACAAATTTGTCTAAAAATTAAATATATATGCTAAAAGGTTAAATATATATAGAAAAGTCTATCCTATTTTTAAATTATATCTACCATATATGTACCTAAACCAATAGAATTTACCACTTATACAGTAGAAGTCTAAGATGATATAATCACGTTTAACTTGAAAGTCAAATAATGCACATGCAATGACTCTTTATTCAACATATGACAGAAAATAAACTCAATATATGAACTTAAAGTCATTAAAACAAGTCACCCTTGCAAAACTAAATACAATCAAAACAAAATGACAAAGTTGAAAACTAATTCTTAATTGAATTGATTCGAATCATAATGAATCGTATAAATCGTAAGATTCAAACAAAAATCATAAGATTTTTGCAGAAAAGGATTCAGAAAACTGTAAAGTGATTTCATTAAAAAATCAACTACAAAAACCCCTGTACAAATCATATCGTAAATCATAAGACTGGAGTATGGTGTTAAGTTTATGTCCAAAAGGTTAAAATGTTAAATGGCTTGATTTGATGTGTTCCATCAGTCTTGGGGCTTTTGGTGTTATGGGCCCGGGCGTAGGATCTCGTCACGGGTCGGTCCACGGGGAGAACCTCTAGCTTCCCCTTGCCCCTCCCTTTGCGTACAGACCCTATTGTGGCAACCTAATGGGTGATTTGTCCAAGAGATCACCCGAACTCTCCTCACTCTTCCTTTGACTGAAAAATTGAATGCCTTTATTCCCAATTCACAGTTCCTTAAATAGGAGATTACAAGAGGTGACTCCTTATTGAATTCGACTAGGCTAGGATAATCCAACTTTAAATCAAACTCCTACTTCTAATAGGTAAACAACTCCTACTAAGAACAGAACTTAACTCCTATTTCTAATAGATAAAGTAAGAATAGATGGGATAAGGTAAGCTGGTGGAGAGCTGGCAAGATAAGTTGTCGCGTGGGCCCCTCCTCATTGCTGCTACCGGCGGCGGCGGTATATCTTTCCCACGAATGCATCCATAACATCACACCCCTCCTAGGCAACGAGCTTGTCCCCAAGCTAGAGATCTGGATAGGCGTTGTGAAGATTTGATCAGGGAATCCAGGTGGTCTCAGTTGATGGTAGTTCGTCCCACTCCACTAGGACTTCTAGGGTACCCCGATTGACGCGGGACCGGAGAAGAGCCCGAGGTTGGAGAATGGGTCTGCCGTCCTTTAAGGGTGGTAGGGGAGGTACCTTATCAGAAGGAGTCCCTGTAAATGGCTTGAGTAAGGACACGTGGAAGGTATCATGGAGTCTGTTGTGTTCTAGTAGCTCGAGTCGATATGTAACCTTCCCGATCTGCCGTAAAATCTTGAAGGGCCCGTAGAATTTGGGAGCTAGTTTAGGGAAAGCTCTGCGTCTGAGGGAGTGCTACCGATAGGGTTGGAGCTTTAGCCATACGAATTGTCCGGGTTCAAAGGTTACTTCTCTGTGGCGCTGATCGTAGGCGTTCTTCATGCGTGCCTGAGCTTGCTATAAGCGTAGGGAGACTTCGGCTAGGAGGGCATCGCGGTCCTGTAGGCTTCGATCCACTTCCAACTGTGTTGAACCGGGTTTGTAAGACAATAGACGGGGAGGGTCCCGACCATAAACAACCCGGAAGGGAGTCATGCCAAGAGAGGAGTGATAAGACGTGTTGTAACAGTATTCGGCCCACAGAAGGTACTCCACCCAACGCCATGGCTGGTCTCCCACAAAACAGCGGAGGTACATCTCTATCGTTCGGTTTACAACCTCCGTTTGGCCGTCAGTCTGCAGATGGTAGGCGGAGGAGAAGGCTAGGGCTGTTCCCTGTAGTTGAAATAGCTCCTTCCAGAAAGTGCTAGTAAAAATCAGGTCCCTGTCACTGACGATGGATTCGGGTAGCCCATGCAATCAAAAAATATGGGTGAAGAAGGCGTGGGCAACTGAAACCGTGCTATATGGGTGGGATAAAGGAAGGAAATGAGCATACTTGGAAAAACGATCCACCACCACGAATAAGACCGATTTCCCGCCAACCTTGGGTAGGCCCTCAATGAAGTCCATGTAAATATCGGCCCAGATCTGAGTTGGGAGTGAAAGTGGTTGGAGAAGGCCTGCTGGGTGCAAGTTTTCCCACTTTTGTTGTTGGCACATAGAGCAATTCTGAATGAAGTCCCTCACCGAAGCCCTCAGCGTGGATGCGGTGCAATGTTTTCTAGACACCTTCATGCGTGGAGTTGTGTATGCTGGAGATGACAAAGGGAATTAAGGGATAGTCGGCTGGGAGATATATTCATCCCTTGTATAGTGCCAACCCGCCGTGCATGGACCAGTTTGGGTTGGTCGTTCCGGACTGTATTTTCTGGACAAGATCGTTCCACTTTGGTGATTGCGGCAGTGTGTTCCGGATGTCTTCCAACAGGGTGGCTCGAGGTTGGGAGATCGCATGGAGGAGCATATTGTCTTCTTCTCGGCGAGACAAGGCATCTGCTGCACGGTTCAAGGTTCCCGCCTTGTAGTCCACTCGAAAGTCGAAACCAAATAATTTGCTAACCCAATGTTGTTGCAGCGAAGTGGTAAGCCGTTGTTCCAACAAATATTTGAGGCTATAGTGGTCTGGCTTGACGACGAAGGACCTTCCCCATAAGTATGGCCTCTAGTGCTGCACTGCCTTAGCCAGCCCAATCAGTTCACGTTCGTAGGCGGGTAATTTAAGGTGGCGGTCAGCCAGTTTGCGGCTGAAGAAGGCGACCAGATGTCCTTGCTGCTGTAGTATGGCGCCAATGCCAGTGCCAGATGCATCGCATTCGACTGTGAACTCGAGCTCAAAGTTTGGCAACTGTAG
The DNA here is from genome assembly GCF_000365185.1 of Nelumbo nucifera. The sequence continues at coordinate 6,780,476 of NW_010729093.1, read as the reverse complement.
AACCGGCGTGGAGGAGAGGGCTTCTCTTAAACTCGCAAAGGCTGCATCGGCTGTATTATCCCAGTGGAAGGCATTTTTCTTTAGCAGATTGGTTAGTGGGGCTGCCAAAAGTCCGTAATTCTGTACGAACTTGCGGTAGTAACCCGTCAACCCTAGGAACCCGTGGAGAGCCTTGGCAGATTGCGGTCTGGGCCATTCCTTGATCGCCTGAATCTTGGAGTCATCCACAATGACCCCTTGCCCGCTGATCACATGTCCTAAGTAAAGGACCCGGCATTCCCCAAAGGAGCATTTGGATCGCTTAAGGAAGAGTTGGTGTTGTCGCAGGAGTGCAAAAACGATCTGTAGGTGCTGCACGTGTTCTACCCACGACTTGCTATAGACTAGGATGTCGTCAAAGAATACCAAGACAAATCTGCGGAGGTGGGAGTGAAATATCTCGTTCATCAGGGACTAGAACGTGGAAGGAGCGGTGCTGAGGCCGAATGGCATAACTAGGAATTCAAAATGGCCATGATGTGTTCTGAAGGCCGTTTTCTCTATATCTTCGGGAGTCATCCGGACCTGGAAGTAACCCGACTGGAGGTCTAATTTTGAGAAGTATTGGGCGCCATGGAGTTCGTCCAATAGCTCATCTACGATGGGGATAGGAAATTTATCCTTGACCGTCCGGCTGTTAAGCTCTCTATGGTCCACACAAAATCTCCAAGTCCCATCTTGCTTGGGTACTAGCAGGACCGGAGAGAAGAAGGGGGAGCGGTTGGGACGGATGATCCCCTGTTGTAACATATCCGCACACTGCCTTTCTATTTCATCCTTCTGTCGGTGAGGGTAGCGGTAGGGTCAGACGACGACGGGATCTGATCCGGCTAGCAGAGGGATTCGATGATCGCAGGCTCTGGATGGTGGGAGACCCTTGGGTTCTTGGAATACTGCAGAGAAATCCGTGAGAAGCCTCTCCATATCCGTTGTGCGCAAGTTCTCACCTTGAAGTGTATGCAACTACGTCTTTGTTCTTATCCTGGTTCCCTGCCATGTAACCGGTTTCCCATCCAGGTGGAATGTCATTGTCAGGGCGCTGAAATCCTATAGGATTGGCCCTAGAGTAATCAGCCACTAGACTCCTAGAACGATGTCGAATTCATCCAAGGAGAGTACGAATAAATCAGCAAGGAAAGATTCTGATCCGACCTGAATTTTGGTGTCCTTGCAGATTCCGGGGCTGTGAACTCTTTCCCCGTTTGCCACGGCTACCTGTAATTGCGGCCTGATTTCCATCGGTAAGTCTAACTGGCGGGCAATCTGTTCACTGACAAAGTTGTGGGTGCTTCCGGAGTCTACGAGAATGCGTACTGGTTTCCTTGCTACCAGCGCCCTTAGTTGCATGGTTTGTGAGGTTTTGATCCTCGTGATTGTGTGGAGGGAGATCTCGGGATCTGATGCTGCAGGTTCATCCTCGTCCTCTTCGGGTTCGTCTACCAGAACACATAATAGCTTCTTGCACCTGTGCCCAGAGGAGTACAGATCATCGCAGTTGAAGCAATGTCCTTTTGCGCGCCGTTCTGCCATCTCGGCTCGGGACAGTCGTCTAATGGGGGGTGTTGTCCTGCTACTCCCTATACTTGATGCCGACCTGGAAGGGATACCGGTCGGAGGCCTCTGTTCCCTGCTGGCAGTTGAAGAAGGAGACACTCCTGCTGGCTTCGAAGGTGCCCAGGTTGTTGTTGGCCGACCTATACTGAGGGTTCCGTGGGTGAGCTGCAGTTTCCATTCGAAGACGCGTGCGAGGTTCATTGCTGTGACTAGGTTGGGAGGGTGTTGCATCTCCACGTCCACCCTTAGGGGTTCTGTTAACCCCGCGGTAAACATATCTACTTGCTGATCTGGGCGTACCGAGGCTGCCCTGGCAAGAAGGGTTTGGAACTGGCGTTGGTATTCTGCCACGGTTCCAGTTTGCTTGAGGTTAATTAACTCGCCCAGCGGGTTGCTTGTCAACAGGGGTCCAAACCTGAGGAGGCAATAGGATTTAAATTGCTCCCAACAAAGCCTTGGTTCTTCCTGCTCCAGACAGTAGAACCAGAGTTATGCCTCTTCCGTTAGGTGGAAGGCAGCCAAACTGACCTTGTCTTTGTCATCAGTGCGCTGGTTACGGAAGAACTGTTCGCAACGATATAACCATCCTAATGGGTCTTCGGTGCCGTTGTAAGATGGAAATTCTAGCCGACTATACTTGGGAATAACTGTGGCTGTCGGGGCAACGATTTGATGTCTGCTGGACGTCTCTGCCTAGTCCGGTCGGCGACTGTTGGTGGTGGCGGTTTCCTCGGAGTTCCTTTCTTTGTTAGAGAGAAACGTTTCCAGCAAGCGTCGCAGCTCCCGGACATTGTCTTTGACCTCACGAACCTCCATGCTGGTTTCTGTGAGCCTATGCTCCAGTTCGTGGACCCTGGATGATAGCGGCTCCAGATCTCCCATGACGGTAGGTTCTGATACCAAGATGTTATGGGCCCGGGCGTAGGATCTCTTCACGGGTCGGTCCACGGGGAGAACCTCTAGCTTCCCCTTGCCCCTCCCTTTGCGTACAGACCCTATTGTGGCAACCTAATGGGTGATTTGTCCAAGAGATCACCCAAACTCTCCTCACTCTTCCTTTGACTGAAAAACTGAATGCCTTTATTCCCAATTCACAACTCCTTAAATAGGAGATTACAAGAGGTGACTCCTTATTGAATTCGACTRGGCTAGGATAATCCAACTTTAAATCAAACTCCTACTTCTAATAGGTAAACAACTCCTACTAAGAACAGAACTTAACTCCTATTTCTAATAGATAAAGTAAGAATAGATGGGATAAGGTAAGCTGGTGGAGAGCTGGCAAGATAAGCTGTCGTGGCAAGATAAGTTGTCGCGTGGGCCCCTCCTCATTGCTGCTGCCGGCGGCGGTGGTATATCTTTCCCACGAATGCATCCATAACATAATGTCCATAAGATTAGCATAGTGGAGACGAGGATGTTGAGCTGGATGTGTAGTTAGCTAGAAAGAATAAAATAGAAATAAGCATGTTGATGGGAATTCAACGGTAAACTCAACAGGTGAAAAATGAAAAGTCAGACTAAAAATTGTTCCCTTTACATGCATATAACTACCTATTGTAAGAAAGCTTTGTTGCTTCGGAGGCATCCAATAAAATTGGAATATACAGAGAAGATTAGCATGGATGATTCTAAGCAAGGATGACATATACAAATCGAGAAATGAACCAGTAAGAAAGGTTGATCTGATGTAACATCCAAGTTCAGGGTTCTGAAAGAGCTAAGGATGGCCAGAAAAAGACATGAACTGAAGAAGTGCGAAATGGTCTGAGTACTCCATGAAGAATATGACCATTCATAGACTAGAATGACAGTATAAGATTTGTATGTCTACCCCTGGTAGATGATATAAGACTTTCTTTAATTGAGAATAGTTTGGTTATTATGGGGTCCAACTAATTCATAGGCTAGCTACTAAAGGTGGGAAAAAATGGAAAATTAACATGATGACGATTAACTTCCTAATTAATTAAAAGCTAAAGGATACATCAGATGCACGGAAGAACTTCGAATCAAGTTCCTCTGGTTTATAAATGAGTAAGAAAAGGAGGATAAGGAGGATAAGGAGGAAAGTACCTAAAGATATACAAGCTAAAATCTATCCCTCAGTAATTATAAATAATAGAGCATACACCAATATCCCATAAGTTCATAAAAATAAAAAATTTCATCACAGCTCTGGGAAAACAGGAAAATACAGAAGAGCCATAAGACAACAACAAGACCTCATTAAAAAAGCATTTGGGAACTAATAGGACGAATCAGAGAACTTCGTCAATCACTTCTACAAGCGAAGGGAAACCTCAATCCGCATTCAAAGATTTCAGAGGAAATTATATCAATGGATTCAGGTACAATACGGACTATCAAGGGGACCCATCAATTTACAGACTAAAAACTTCTTGGATGACAAATTAGTAATCTATTAAGGAATCCAATCAAAAAAGGAAAAAGAATAAGGAAGCTTGTACATATAGAACTGTAGTATCAACCACGAAAATAGTAAAGGAGACCCGAGAAATTACGTTGAGATACTCTTTGGCATCTTCCGGGGGTGCCAGTTCACAGTACGAGACGAGGCCAGATATAATATCGCCATCCAAATCTAAACCAGACTCCACACTTCTGCAGAGTCGCAACAACGCCTTCTCCAGCCATTCTCCCGATCTCTGAGAATTCATTCTCCCTCTTTCTCTCTCACTCTTAGAGTTCTCGACGGAACAGCCACGACTGTCCGTCTCCGCGCTCAGAGCCTCAGACCGTCCTCAGGTCAAGTGATTTCGTAATTTACGCAATTACGCCCCCCCACCCCAACAAAAAAGAAAAAAGGGAAAAAAAAAAAAAAAAGAAAATGCAAAGCATCAAATCAAATGGCCGGTGTTGAACTGATCCGTTTACCCAGACCCGAAATAAATTATGTTTTTGCATGATTGATCCGCAGCCCAGGGAATAGAGATCAAATCAGCCCCCACAATGTCCCACAGCATATCTCCTCCGTGTATTGGGAATATCTACCGATGAAAAATGATGATGTCATCATTGAGAGATGTAACCAATACACAGTGGAGATGTGTTGTGGGACGTTGTGGGGGCAATCTTGTAGGGGGCTGATTTGAACTCCACTGGATAGGCGTTGCTTTCAGCTAATCCAACTCGGAGACCGGATGTTGTGGGGGCAATCTTTCATCTGTTTTCACAATGCAAAAGAAGAATCTGACGCCAAGTTTCGAGGAAAGGTAACTATCAAAATTCGATTTTACATGAATTTCTTTTTCTTTTTTTTTTCTTCTCTCTTCTATGATTGTTATTTCTTTGTTATGCTTGTGTTTCTTAATTTGCTTGTATAGTGATATAAGTTTAAATTTACATCTAGTCAGGTCTTTCGTGTAGGTTGAAAAAGGTTTTTAATCTAATTTTGACGAGAACTTAGTATAAACTGATCAAATGATATCCCCCACCCCTAATGATCCTGTAGTATAGCGTAATCATTCCACTTCTAAGAATTCAAGATAAAAAAAAAAATGTTCAAGAAATATAGAAATCTTACCTGGATGATAAGATAGTTTTCTGAGTAGTGTTGTTTTGTGAATTTCAAGTATCACTTTTAATCCATTTGTGCATATTTAAGGAAATTGGACCAGACTGGCCAATCCTTAAGCGATGGGATGTTCCTTGGAAATGGCAAACGGTTCTCCTGATCATGGCTTCATGTGGTTTAAGGTGCACTCTTTCTGTTTTAGTTCACAAAGAGGTCTTGTCATGAGGATTTTTACTGTATGCTACTAGGCTATGTAACGATTTCTATTTATCTTCATTTATTGTATGTTACTCGTTCATGAAAGATCTATATTTATCTTCATTTCCTGTTGCTTTGATAGCATATTAAAGTTTTGTCATAGAACTGAACTGATTCTTTTTTCAGGCAGTTTTGTTTTGACAGGATTGGTCGAGGTAGCACTTACACCATATCTAGGATTCCAGATTGGAGAACTGAGTTTGGATGAGAAGGCAGAAGTATTATTTGTGGACCAAGCGTATGGATCACTATCCCTGCTTCTTTGTAATTCTCATTGTGGTTTATTTTCTAGGATACCTCTGTAAGGCAGTCTGCCATTTGGCATGGTACACATGGATTTTCCAGGACACCTCAACTGTAATATGACCTTATAAGACAACAATAACAAGCTTTTCTTATTGGTTTATAGTACCAATATTTTCTCTTGTCCTTATTCTGGAAATATCTTTCATATTTTTTTTCTCCGAGGAATACTAATTGAATGAATGGTTATAATCATGGTTCAAAGTATTGACATGCTTGATACTCAACTTTTCTTTATATATGTTTGTTAAGATGAATATTTAACACTTGAATCTATTAAACAGGCCTAACCCTAAGTATTCAATGTATCAATGACCCTGAAATGATGAAATCCGATATGTATCTTACAATACACACCAATACATTGCAATACTCTAAACCTTGGTTATAATGAAACAATTTGATCTTTTGTGCATAGGATCTCCTTAGTGGGTTCCATCAAATACCCACCTATTTCCATGTACAAATTACAAAGTACATGGTCTATGCCTCTGGTGAACTGTGTTTGTAGTTCACCAGATAACTACCCTAAACTCCCTTCCCCCTCCAGTTCACCATAGACGAAAGTATACTTGTTGACTTCTATTTCCTGCATTAGTGTTTGAAATCTTTAAGTGTATGATTGCTTCTTTTTTCTATCCGCAATATGGCAGCATTACCACTGCACTTGTACTTGGAGTTGTATATGGTCTCACCAACACTTTCCAGCCTCTTCCAGACAATCTTTTCTGCTATATGGTACATCTATGAAAATCCTGGGACTGGCACTAAAACTTTGGCAGGCGATGATAATTATTATTTTATGTCTCAATTAAGTCAAGTTCCTTGACTTCCAAAATGTAACTTCATATGTTGAGACTTGATGCTTCATGCACTCAGAGGCCCTGATATCTCACATTCATGCCCCATGCTTCATATTGCAGGAATAGCAGAGGAAATATTTCCTTTTCAGTTTTATTCATGCATGGTTTCTAAAAACATGTGATTTTAATATTCAAGGCAGCCATGATAAATCTTTGGTTTCATGTGATAATGTGATCTTATTTTCCTTTTTTGAGAATAATAATTATATGCTTATAGAGATATTAGGCTGAATGGGTAGTCACTTTTCTTTATTTGTTCTCTTATTAGTTATTCTTTTGTTAGTGGGCCTTATGCTTATGAGCCTGTTTTTTATTTCTTCTTTATGTTATTGAGTTAGCCACCCTATTAGGGGCATCTTTGTAATTATACATTTAATTGAGATTAGATCTAATAAAATATACTTAGGGGACTGGAGAGAGGATTGATCAACTCTCTTCTCCATCTCCCTCTTCCTCCATTCTCTTCTCAGTTCTGAACCATTTTCTTCCTCCTCTTCTTTTCTATTTCTTTTGATTAAAACTTATAATTTGCAGTTTTATCTTCCTTCTATTCTGATTCAACATAATATGTAATTGTTTAAGAGTTGAAGGAACCTTTCAATATACAGAAAGGGTGGCTTTATGGGCAGGAATTGGTCTTGTTGGTGCTCTTATTGCTATTGTGTTAACACTTAACAGGAGCTGCTATGGCTTTGTTTAGTGGGGAGAACCCAACCCACAAAGAGAGGTTAGAATTGGACATAAATTTGTTTCTAATTGGCTTCCAGGATAGTCTTCAGTTGCTTGTTTTGAAACCTCACAATTAACTTTTTGTACTTACATCAATGTCTTGTCATATTCCAAGTAAAAAAGGATAATATAATAAGATAGTATTTTCTGTATTCAGCTAACTGGGTGGACCTGACAATTTCTTGATGGGAGTAAGAATTAATTATTTGAACTTTTATTTTTATAGTAAATTAATTGATTGGAAAAGAGAATCAATTAAATGTAGAAGCATAAATAATTGCAAATAGTGCTGAATTTATTGTAGTTGATTATATTAAATATATCAAATATAACAAATATACAATTCATGCTAAGTTCTGGTCTAAGAATCATAAATCTAGTAACATATCACAAACTCGTGAAGAGAAGATCCCTTTAAGTGCCCTTTTCATGTACACGCATGTATGCTTGCTATCACTTATGTATGTGTTTATCTAGGACAAAGAAATAATTCCTTTTCTCTTTTTAACATATGATTAACAATTTTACAGCTTGCATGTGCTCTCTACTTTATTTAACTCTCTTTGTCACTTATTTGTTTTCAGGTTGATGCTCCAGTTAGCTTGTTGCCATTGATTGGCTCTTCAAATATCAGGTATGGTATTAATGCCATTAACTTTTAGCAATATTGTGGGTCTGAGTTGTAACTTGTTTAACTCAATGTAACTCCATTTAAGGCTTCATAATTTAAAAAAAAAAAACAAATTAATGACATCCTTATCTGTTTGCATTCTAGTACTGCCTGTTTAGTGGGAATAACAGGTGTTTTGGCTCCATTACTTGAAGAGACTGTATTTCGAGGATTTTTTATGGCGTCCCTGACTAAGTGGTAAAATGAATTCCTTTTATCTTTTCTAATGTGTAATTGTTTTATTGAATTTTTTAGTAGCAATATTAAGCAATGATCTTGGATAACCAGGACCAATTTTGGGTCATGGCCCTTTAAGTTTCTTGGTATCAGAGTGCTGGTCCAGGATCAAATGTTTCTATGTAATTGCTTCTTATACATTATATTTATTGAGGAACCCTGCTATCTTCGCCTAGATTTAAAATTCCAGTCCATTTGACTGAAGACTCCATGAAGTAAATAGAAGCTTGGCATAACTTTTATTAAATCTCAGATGAATGTACACTATAGATTTAATGGAATTTGGTAGCTAAATGAAGAAAGCAGAAATAAATGCAAATAAAGATAGAGCCAAAAAGGACAAAGTATCTTACTGTATATTATATTTTGCTGAGAAACTATACTATCTTGACCGGGATTCAAAAGCTCCATATGTTTGACTGAAGCCTCAATTGAGATGAAGGCTTGTTGGATCTTCATCAAATCTTTAATACATGCAGAGTAGATTGTAATATAATAGAATCAGAAAACCATAGGCACCAAAAAGAAAAGAAAAGAAAAAGAATAAACTCAAATACTCAATTAAGCCAAATTGGCAATGCCTTATGAGTTATGCATATACTTGAAGAGCTTCTAGATGCTCCAGTGCGACCTAGTTGGAAAGGAAAAACTATTAGGCTCAGTTTGGAAAGAGTACAAATACAAATATGTACAGTGCAAATTCATACTAAATGATACAAGAAACAAGGTTTTGCACTCTACATATTTGTATTTGTACTATTTCCAACTGAGCCTTAAGTGAAATTGATTGAATCCTCAGGAATACTCAACATACTCATCATCATCATCATCATCCAAGCCTTATCCCAATTATACGTGGTCAACTAATCACGAGAGTTTGGCAAAAGTTTTAGTGCCTGCTGCAAACCTGACACAACCCTCCTTTATCCAGGCTTGGATATGGCAGGAAATCTTTTTTTCCTCCTACAGTATGAGGGCTAACTCTATGAACAGTTGTACCATATTATATTTCGTGCTACTCATATTCACTGAAGCTTTCTCTTTAAACAGTGGGTTACTGTTACTTCTGTTTGGAGTTCATGATATCCAATTCTTTTGAGATGGTTAAAATTTTATATTCACTTTACCATTTAATTTTAGGACATTTATTTTCTTCTTTTCTGTATGTCTTTGGTATCATGTGGTGATGGCAGCTAAGCAATGATTACATGGCACTATTTTTCTTATAAATATTTGCTAGTTTCTGAGCTCTGCATTTGTGCTCTAAACTTCTAATTATCTATATCCGTTCTACAGGTTTCCAGCACCAGTTTCTGTCATTCTAAGTGCTGCAGTTTTTGCTCTATTCCACCTTACTCCTGAGAGTTTCCTCAGCTATTTGTATTAGATTATGCATTTATATCCGTAGTTTATTGATTTTAGTCATGCTTATCCCACCGGATATGATATATCATGATGCTTACATGGTTGAGTAATGGTAATAATGATACATAAATATGTTGGCTCTAGTTCATAATGTACAAAAAGTACTACGAGTAGTACAAATATTAGAAGTTACATAGCATACTTTGGTGGGTGTGTTACTTATATGTTATATCCTGTCACACCACGAAAGTTTCCTAAAATAATACAAGTTTTATGGATGTGAATGAGGAAATTGGTAAGCCCTCTGGATGTCCTGCTGCAATTCTTCTCTTTGGTTTTTTATGGAAGGTCAATCCCCTTAGCCATGACCATGGTTGTAATGGATGTATGTAAAGGTCCTTTTGGATGAGGGTATTTGTGGGTGTCTAATAGTGTCCCTGATAGCCAAGAGGAGGAAGGGATGCCAATGAGTGACTTGAAGATCAATTAATGTATCATTGAGGAGTGACTGGGTGTATTTGAAGCCTCTAAAAGGGAAGAATGTGCTAAAGTTCATTGATTGAAGTAATGAGAGGGGAGTTAGATTTGTGTGACTATAACAATATATAGCCTTAAGTAGAGTGAAATAGCATATTAGGATTTACATGGTATCCCCCAAATAGTTGCTATAATGATTTATTTGGTGGGAACTAGTTAAGGATGAGAGACTGGAGAACTATCATGTGTAGTGGGAGAAAAGGAGTTGTCTTACTGTGACTTCCAGAAATATGAGGTCTGCTTGAAGCTTAGTTTTGATGGTAATCCATGGTAACCTCAAATTGTAGATCTACAATAAGAGATGGGAAAAAAAGAAGGCTCCTCTTAGTTTTATAAACCTCAATTTTTACTGTAGTCTATGGAAAAGCTCACAATAGAAAGATATTGCGCGGGGGGGGCTTTTTACTTTGATATCAGAACTTCTGAGGTTTTGGTGTGAAGCTCAAGTCTGATTATAGTCTGGGAAGCCCAGCCATGAGGCATTTACAAATTATTTTTAAGTGTTCTTGGATAACCATCACTGAAGAGATCTTTTGAATGGTATTTGTGAGTAATGTGAATGCTACTAACTTGTCAAGCTTGAAAGATCAAAATGCTACCAGCTATGTACTTATATGGTAACAGAAAAATATTAATTGATTATAACACCAAAAGCAGGTTATATAGAAAATAATATGTTTAGATTTGGGGAGAATAGGGGTTCAGCTGCATATGACATAATAATTGATGTTTCTAAAATCCTATAGTTTGTGGTTTAGTTCATAGAAGTGAAAATTTGGAAAATAATACTAGATCACAACTTAACAAGTTTGAGACCCATTGTGAGTCAAAATTGTGAGATTCAAATACCTATAATAGAACTCAAGTTTGAATCAAGAGGGTGGAGAAAGAAGAAAAAACATTTGTTTGAGTTGTAAGTTTCATTTTGGGTATAAAACCATGACTTCCAAAATACTCTTTTTTATTATGACTACAAACTTTAGGTACATGCATATGTATCTACATCGAAGCTTTTCCATTAGCATTATCAGTTATCTGTTTTGGGATTCTTCTTTTTATTAGATGGGAGATGTTTGTTGTTATCTTTAGCAGTCTGTTGTATCTTTCTTTTGGAGTGACCTACCCGAATTATACGAGTGTAAACCAGTACTGACCAAAAATTTGGCAAATCAATTATAAATTAGTTTCTTTTTAATCAATTATAGATGACTACTCACTCCTCACATTAAGTAGCATCAAGGTGTCAGTTACCTTAGGCTATGAAAAGTTGGTGCAGGTTTAAACTTCATGTCTTCTCTAGAAAAGTTAACTTGACCATCTATTTATTGAGAAACCAACTAAATGTATTGGTTCATACAGGGACTGCACTGGGACTTTCTTATGCTCAAACTCGCAATCTTCTAACCCCCATCAGTATACATGCTCTCTGGAATTCAGAGGTGATCCTAGTTCTCACTTTTCTTCAGGTACACCAATTATATTACTTTTGGGTATTGTTTTGCTTGATGTGGGCCACAATCAGCATTCAGCACTAAACACCAACAGGTGGTGGATATGTATCCGTACTAAAGGGCCATTACCCACTGTTGGTCCTGCCTATTCAGGGTCTTCAGAGGGGTAGGCTGGATATGGTAACCTATGGCACTTTTTGCATGAAATAGCCCTTGTCAGACTTGAATTTGCATTCTCATGCTTGTCAGACTGAGGTTTTACCATTGCATCAAGCAATAGTCCCTGGATATGTATCAGCATGGTACTATGAGACAAATTATTTGGAACTAAGGGTCTGTTTGGTTTGCAGTTGGAATCGGAATCAAAATCCTCCAGAATCGGAATCAGAATGGTCCATTCCCATAGTCTGTTTGGTTCTGACAGGAATGGAAATGGGAATTGAAATCAGCAGGAATGGGATTTCATTCCCAAGGGGGGGGCAGGGAATGGCCATTCCCTCAAATGGGGGAATGCCATTCCATTCCAGCAGGAATGGGAATGGTATTCCGATTCCATCCAACCAAACAGTTGGAATCGGAATAGCAAATTCTGATTCCGATTCCAGACCCTTATTCCCACGAACCAAATGGGGCCTAAGACCTTGTGATTAAGAAGCTTTTTGGCAGACCATTGATTTGATGGCCTTCTAGGTTGAAGATCTCCAAATCATTGTTCATCTGATGAATCAAAAGCGATCTACCATATTTTTGTGATGACAAAATTTGCTTAAGTTGTTTTTTTTTTAATCAATTTTGCTTAAGTTGGTAGAAGAGCCCATTTGATCATTTGGTTAGTATAATCTCATTGTGACAACTTATTACTTATAAGATCTATGAACTGGTGATATGATATGTTTATCTGGATAGATGACGATGTAATTATACTGCTTCAAAAGAAGATGAACTGAGAATTTTGCTCACTCACTGGAAACTACTTCTTGATGTCAATAACAAGTACTAAATGGAATTCCATTGGTTTTTCTTTTTCTGCTTCTGCAGCTCCAAGGATATGATATCAAGGAACTGTTGCAGGCCTCCTGAATGCAACACAAACCAATCTCTGTTTTTATAGAAGAGGGAAGGGGAGGTTTTGTAGGTGTTTTTTGTTTTTGATAAATGGGGGGGGGGGTGTTGTAAGTTGGCTTCTCCAGTTCTCTTTTCATGTGTAAATTTCTCTCTTTTTTCTTTCATTTCTGCTTTTTATTACAATAATGTAGAACAACAAGAAATAACTAGTGAAAGCCAATGTAGAATTTAGTATGTAATTATGTATTACCTTAATTCAATCACTGAAAATAAGAATGCAGGAATGTTTCAGGTTGACATCAGTTATGTTGCAGGCTGTCAATATTTTTACATTATTTCTCATTTAATGGATGTGACTGAAATATCTCCAAGTACTAACATCTTAATAATATTGACCAATGTCTTGAAAACTGGAACAGAAACCTAACTTGAAAGGGATCCAACTATAGGTTTTCCCAGTTAAATTGAGTGGTTTAACCTCAAACAACCAAAATTGGCCAGTTATAATTGATCTGGATTGGTCCAGTTCCTGGTTTTTCTGTTCAACAAGATACACTTTAGTTAAATTAAATAATCAGAAAATAACAGTATCTATTCTCCTTGTTTATCTGAAGACGCAGAATTAATGGGTTATAGATTGAAAAAGTGGAGATAACCACTGATATAAACTTAATTAATCAGAAAATAATCAGTTATGTTTAGACTGTTGACAAATGTCTGCAA
>NW_010729093.1:6717790-6766744 GCF_000365185.1 Nelumbo nucifera | reverse complement strand
CCACTGATATAAACTTAATTAATCAGAAAATAACCAGTTATGTTTAGACTGTTGACAAATGTCTGCAATAGAATGCTGAAAAAGCATGATCAGAATTTCAGATGGTATCCACGCATGTCAGACACCAGAATCCTTTTCATGGTGATCAGGAGTAAAAACTCCATCCAGGTCCTAGGGTGGTGGCTTGCGCACATTGCCTACTAAAAGTTAGGTGCTCTCTTAAAAACATAAGTATTTTCCACATATTAAAGATTAGCATTAACATTAGTAATTGTAGATTAGTAGATAGGGATATCTTCTATTGTCTCCACCTGGAATGTGTCTGGCCTAACAAATAAGGGATGTACCCAAATCAGCAACAAGCTAAAATTGCTAAATTTTCTCTTAACCTCAGGAGTGATTTCTATTCTTGCCCTTGGAGTCCTGCGCTAAAATCGATTGGTGCTTGAGGTCTTTATGAATTTGAGACAACACAAAATTGGCGCAGTCAGATAGCCATGTATGAGTTATGTAGTTTCCTGTATATTTGAAGATTTAATTTAGCTATAAATTGATCGAAGATATACAACACTTCCCTGACTGAAAGGCTTCACTCTTGCACCCATCCGATTTTATTTGTGACTGGATGTCTGGATCTCTTTTATTTTTCCATTTTGACGAGTCTGATATGATCTAAGATCCTTGTTATGCTTTCAGATTGACACCTTTTGTTGTTACACCAGCAGCAGCATTATTACCACTACTAACTTAAAAGCTGAGGAGACAAAGTACAGACAGGTTCAAGAAGAAGAAGGGAAAAAATGCTGGAGCAAGAATAGCCTTTCTACAGTGTACACTATTTGTTAACAGTAATAAAGTAAATGCCTCATGGGTAAAAATTATAAAGCTGCATAATAACCCCCCATAGGGTCGTTTGGGTAGCGCAGCACCACACTAATAACCCCCTCTCCAAAGTCTGTAGTTGTAGGAATCGAATCCACGTCAAGCCACTCTCCTATTGAATTGCTGTGCTGTCTTATATTTGATTTTATCATGTATCAAATATCATACGCCTCTATTGAAAGTGCTGTCTTATTTATTATATGTCACCTTTGCTTCTAGGAGTTAACAACTGTCACAGAAATCTTGAGCTTCACAAATCACAATCAAATGGGTGGTTCGTATATGGATAGTTTTATTAGTCTTGCAGTTGAAATAAGAATATAAGATGCCCTCTTATTCATGAATTTGCAGCCTCTATCAATTTCAGCAAATAAATCCAAATATTGATTGATTAAAGCAAATTTCAATGATACTCTAAATTCATCACGAAAAGCAAGACAAACCCGGATTGATGTTCTCTGATCTCTCTCTCTCTTATGGGATTAGGGTGGTTGGCCACGCTTGGACTTGGAATTCTATTGTGGCCTTACATTACATGCACAAATAAAAGATAAAAGTCATAAGATTTTAAATCAAAGGTAGCTTTCTGAGAGCAACGAATAGACCCACCAATAGATGCTTGAGTGAATTGAAAGAATGATAATTTAGGTGATAAGACTCAAAGCCGGTTGGGAAATTTAGGGGCTCTAAGAATATATTTGAAAAATAATTTCAACTACTAAACTGATACGAGTTGGTTTTTTGTTTTCTGGGCTCACCATTCACATAAAGCAAAAAGCCAAAAACAATTATATAATGAGTGAGTACTGAGTACTTACTACTTAATTAGGTGTCGTTGTAGTGGTGGGGTGGCAGGTTATATGGTCCAGAGGTCTACCAATGCAATACATATAATCCTTGTATTGTAAGAGGAGGGCTGGGACCATCTTATTAAATTTTCAAAGGTATTGTGTTAGATCAAGCGGTCAAATTCATTTGTTGGTTGGGACGGTTCCTAACCTATTGGCAATTGGTCGAAGTTGAACCCAAGGATGGTAGACACCGAACTATCACGAGTATGGCACAGAATGGTTGGTTGCTCAGTAATGTATGCTCCATAAATATTCTCAATTAGAATATATGTTTTTAAGTTGAGACTTGAGACCAGATGTTTTGAAAATTGCCTGGATTTTCTACATAGGAAAGATGGGTTTTCTTGAACGTATGAACAGAATTAAAAGCATGATGTATTAAATCATAGGCGGAATTCAGGGCTGATTAATATATAAAATAATAATTGGAAAAGTGTGGCCAGCTAATTGTTGAGATTTAATTAAGGAGATTTGTAATTTGTTAACGGCTAGAGGTGGACTAACGACATTGGGGAAGTATTATATTTATTGTTCAATTTAGAAAGAGGTGGGATAACTTGGACTTTAAGTGTTGGACCCATTTTTTAACTTATTGGGTTGCAAAACCAAACCCTAGGGTCAAGGAACAGACAAGAAGGGTTTCAAACGAGGGCTAGGTTTTGGGGTTTTAATTTCTCTTCCAAACTGGGTCTTTGACTTAAAAGGATCTTCCTATTTATTAGATAGTACTTCATTTGTTCTCCATCTACCAGACATGCTAAGCTAACTCAAAGTAATAGAATTAGCTTAAATATATATATATATATATATATATGACGAGTTTTATGAAGATATAAGATCTATTTCTCAGGGAGAGAGAGAGAGGATATAATAAGTGATCTGATATCATAATAAGTGATATAATAACCTTATTTGGCATTACAAAAAAAGAATCTCAATTTCATCAGTCTTAAACAAGTGATCTGATATCATAATTGACCTCCAATTCTGCTCCTAAAATTTTGGGAAGGGCCGGCTTTTAAGCCTTCACTTGGCTGACCATCATAAACCCACTTCATCGATATCATTAAATTTCAGAAATCTTGGTATTTCTGGACCCTTCATCGATATCATTAATATTAATTGCTGCATGCACAGAGCTAATATTAATTTACTGGCCCATTATATTAGCTAGGTACACCTAGGGTTAATCCATTTTACTGTGTTACGTGAGAAAAAAAGTGATTACTGGGTATTAGCTCATCAGCTCAACACAATGGTTACTAATCCAGTGGACGTGCATATAAGATAAGTGGAGAGAGTAAAATATAAATGGAATGAAGTTTGGATGGTAGTCTGGACATGAGGACACGGCAATAAGTATCGGCATTCATACGTTTGGACTTGGGAGATCGAGGAATTTCCATTAATATACAAATAATTTAGACCGAAAAGTCAGAGGCCATATCTCCTCTCCTTTAGTAGGTAGGATAATGAGGAATAGAAATGGGATTTTTTGGTCCTGATGATGATGAACTGGTCATGAAAATAACAACTTTATTGAAGATATATTAAAGGGCTTTAAGAGGAATTTTCAAACAATCTTTGGGATTGAATATAAATTTGAGCTTTTAATTTGCACCGGAGGTTGTTTAATTTCAGCTGCCTTCATGCCTTCAGCCCCCCATTTACGCACAGAAGACAAGTAGTCAAGTAACGATTATTTTAAAAACTAGAGTAGAACTGTAGAAGAAGTTTGCTTTGTATTGATTAAATATTATAGATACAACAAAGTTTCCATGAGATGGGCATGAGAACTATGAAAACAATTTGATTTAGAGATCCCCAAAAACTGCTGATTTTGTAGTGTCTAGAGATCCTTCGCCTCGATCGGAATTAAACAAACACCCTATGCCTATATATATGTATGGGTTCGAGAAGGGAA
The DNA here is from genome assembly GCF_000365185.1 of Nelumbo nucifera. The sequence continues at coordinate 6,763,087 of NW_010729093.1, read as the reverse complement.
GTGATGACAAGAGTTCAAGAGTTTCCCTTGAAAACGCACTCCTCTTGAGTCTTGACTGTTCTTTGGCGGTTATTCTTTAATTAGAGCTAGCTTTGGCATGCATAATTAAGCTTCTCTCGGAATCACCGCGATCCTCGCAAAAACACGCACTCCAACACAGTCACCCTGAAAGGGCGGCCGGAGCTTCGGAAGCAGACACCTCCTCAGGAAGCATATAATGGCTTTGAACGAAGTGAGCTGGGCTGTGAACTTCGTCTCCTGATGAGCTGTACGTTTTACTTGTTGCAATGACTACTTAGAGTTATCGTCAGTGTTGCTGATATTCCTTGTGCATCTCTGAGAAGTTTCGAGCTGAGGAAAAGAAAGGCAGGTTGCAGCCTTACAGAGACGAGAGAGAGAGAGAGAGAGACAGATGGATGAGAAGAATGATATGGATAAGATGGATGAAGTGATGCTGCCTGGGTTTAGATTTCATCCAACTGATGAAGAGCTTGTTGCTTTCTATTTGAAGAGGAAGATCCAGCAAAAAAATCTCTCCATCGAGCTTATCAAGCAACTGGATATCTATAAATACGATCCCTGGGATCTTCCAAGTAAGATCATTCAAATCTGGTGCATGGCAGTTTCTTTCGAGTATACACTTATTGGGTATATAGGCACTGGGAAATTCTGTAATTCTCCTTAATTATTAGTTCCTTTCAATAGTGGCTTTGGGGTTGGTTTAGTTTAGTTTCTCTTTATTATAAGCTTCCTTATAGTTTATAGCTGCCAAGCAAAATAAGTTATTGCCTTGTGATGATCATTCTCTATGGAGGTATCTTATATATATATATATATATATATATATATATATATATATATATATATATATGCTGCCATGTCTGGAAAGATATACTGTTTGTGATTATTAATTAATTTCAGCAACTACTGTTATATATATATACTATGTAAACTTTTTTTATTTGAGAAAGATATAAACATTTGTTGTTTTCACCTTATTAATCTATTGAAACTACTTATAGAAATAGATCTTTAACTAAATCATTAAATTAATCAAGAAACCCACAGCTTTTAGTTCTTCATTTCCTTTGCAATTTGTCTGAAAAGTAACATACTTGTTGTCATCTTTTTTCATTCTGCATGAAGAGTTGGCAACTACGGGAGAGAAAGAATGGTATTTCTACTGTCCAAGGGATCGTAAATACAGGAACAGTACGAGACCTAACCGAGTGACAGGTGCTGGATTTTGGAAAGCCACAGGAACCGACCGCCCTATCTATTCCTCTGAAGGAACCAAGTGCATTGGTTTGAAGAAATCCCTTGTGTTCTACAAGGGAAGAGCTGCCAAAGGTATTAAAACGGACTGGATGATGCATGAATTCCGGCTGCCATCTCTATCTGACTCGGTTCCTCCTAAGAAGACGACCCCTATGGATAAAAACCTTCCTGCCAATGTAAGCCCGAGTCAACCACCTAGCTAAGCTAGCTTCTAATTAAAATCTGTTATATATTCATAGCTAGCATTTTCTTGGATATGCAGGTTTAGATTGATTAATTATTAGTTTCTTTCTCTGGTCTGTATGTAGGATTCATGGGCGATTTGCAGGATTTTCAAGAAAACGAACTCCATAGGACAGAGAGCTCTCTCTCACTCCTGGGTCTCTCCGTTACCTGAGACAGCCAGATCTGATATACGCAGTCAAGCTGCCGCACATTACCCTCAGTTCAGTCCAGAGAATATATCTTGCACAACTGAAGCGGGATCATCAGCTGTTCATCAGTTTGGTTTTAATAATGACCTGCACCAGTCCTCCACTACCTGCAGTAGTCACTCTGCTCTAGATGCACCATCTTACAAATCCATTAATCAGCAAGCGTTCTCTAAAACATCCCTGCTTCCCTTTTCAAATGGAGATCTTCCTTCAGGCTTCACGTTCTCACCACTTGAAATTTCAGGAGCTGGGAAGTGTACAATTGATGCTGCTTCTATGCTTTTAAATCTTTCACCTGTCATAATGGGGGATGTTGGTAAAACCTCCGACAGTATAGATTTTGGAGGAACACAACAACAGCTCAACGGCTTCTCGATCTCTTTACCACAGGAAATGCAAGGGCACATGGGCACAGGTGTAGAAGAGACATGCTTGAGGAAGAATTCAAATATTTCCTATGTTAATAACCAGCAGTGGGAAAATGTTCGAACCATTGGCTTTCCCTTCAGTTTGCCTTCAAGCACGTTTGATGCATGGAAGCCCAATTTTCCATGGGATTCTTCCCCATGTCCTAGTGAGATGTCAACCAGTTATTCCACAAACAAGTGCTACACTTGATCAATTAAATTGCTTTACAAAGAATACCTATATTCTAGCTTTGAGTCAGTTAGTATGGAGCATTTCTTAGAAACATTTTTTTACAGTATTTACTGTACAGTCTTTCCTTTAATCAAAATTATGTTAAAATAAACCCACCATGTTAAATGTTTTGTTCCATGCAGCCTAGACTTTTTTTTTCCAAGGCTGAGATTTAATGCTAAAATGCTAACTTAAAATATGATAACATCAAAGAAAAGTTAATGGAAGATTATTGCACATGTGTACAGAGAGATTTGAATGCAATACAGAACAAAATTTGTGGTTCAACAAAATCATATTATACAGAGAGAGCCACTAAGAGGTTTTCTATTCATAAGAAAGGAAAAGGAAATATAAGAAAAAAAAAGATTATTCATTTTGGTTTAGTTTGCTATTTTGACAAAAAAAAAAAAGAATTGTTCGTCACTGCCTCAATTTCCACTGCACTGTTCAAATGATTCTATGCAGAAGAGCATGTCCATGAACTTCTTTGCCTTTCTTCAAGAACTGAAGAGAAGAACATGCAGTGAGGATTGCAGTTAAGGAAATTTCGTCAGGTCTAATTTCTTCAAGCACCATCTCACGGAATAGGTGAAACGCCTGATCTGCACAACAATGTTCTACAAAACCTGTAATCATTGAGGCTCATAAAATTGCATCCTTGTCATGGATCTATTCAAAAATTTCGCAAGATTCCTCTAAGAAACCGCATTTGGAGTACATTGAGAAAAAAGCACTTCCAACAAGAACATGAGAAATCAACCCAGCTTTAAAAATGCAACAATAGATCTGTTTCCCAAAGATATAAATGGTCAACAATACTTAAAATACTAGAACTACAAAATTCATCTTAGACCTCCCTGAACCATCCTCCTAAATAATTCAATTGTCCTTCCTGGACTCTAGTTTCTGAGCGAAAGCAGATATAACTCAACTGCTCCTATTTTTGCATACATGTTAATCAAAGATCTCCTCACTGTGGAATCTGAACAAAACCCAGTTTTTATAATCAATGAATGGATTTGGATGGCTTCTCTCACCATTCAAGGTTAGCACGAGCCATGTGTAAGTATTAATTTCTTCCCCAACTACTCTCATTTCTTTGAAGAACTTAGAGCAGAAATGCAATCCTCTTTCTGAACAACACCTGAAATTATGGCAGTCCAAAGAATCTACATTATGGACTGGCATACATTAAAATTCATTTACATGTTCATCAATATCACCACACTAGAAATAAAGATGAACAATAGCAATTCCCACAAAGATATCTTATACGCCACATTTGATCACCCACCCATGAACCCTTTGCCAATCCCTTGTTCGATCTCCAAGTGCAGTATAAGTTCTCAAAATGCTTGAAAATGTAAAACTGTTTGGCATCGAGAGAACTCACCTAGCATTTCAAGAAAAATATCTAAAGCAATCACGCTTTCCCCATTCTTAACAGCACCAGCGATTATAGCATTCCAACATGCGATATTCTCACATAAAACATCTTGAAATTCAGTCAAAGCATATTTGAAACTCCCACTTTTGAAAACAAATCTATCATTCCGGTCCGAACATAAACATACATTAGTAAAGCACCCTTTACTAAGCGAGAACGAATCTGGTGACCATTAAAAATAGCCTGAGAAGCAGTGCAAGCTGAAAGAACACACCCGTGAACTGATTGGGGTTAAACCCAAAAGAAAGCATTCTGCAAAATACTCTCCAAGAATCCTCATGTTTAAGGTTTTGGTTGCAACCTGAAATGGTGATATTCCATGAGATACCATTTAGATAAGGGATTTCATCGAACAATCGGATGGCGGATGGCATCGTCCATTGCTGCACATTCACAATAGCATTCAATAACAGAGTTGGCAACGAAGGAAACGGACTAAATAAGGGGCGTTTTGATGATATGGGAATGAATTGATTTGATCTATCCGGCTGTGGGAACTTGCATTTCTTGGGTCACTAAAGTAGTCAACTGGGTTAAAAGATGTACGATATTTGTCATGCTCACCTTGAAATGTTAATGGGATTTCAAGGAGGGAGAGGGAATATATACATCTGATAGGGAAAGATTGGAATTTTTTTGCAGAAAGGGTTTGGTCGTTGAGGAAACTCATTTGATTCATGTCGGATTGTCGGAAGGAGAGAATTCATTTTGTTTAAAGTTAACACACGAAGTAGGTTTGATTCGCAGGCATGGCCGTATGGGAACGTCCGAACCGAACGTGCGAAACCCGCAATTGATGGTATACATCTCCGCCCCATAGCACGTCCCGCCGTGTATTGTGAATATCTCCCGATGATGACATCATCGGGATTAGTACTATCGGCGAAAAATGTCCACAATAAACGGCGGAATGTGCTGTGGGGCGGAGATGTAAGCCTATTGGAATGGATGTTGTAGGCCAAGCTAAAAGCCCATATTATAGAATCCGCCAACAATTTACACCAACGTACCACTCCGGATCTGCCACCTACTATTTGTTCCCATATCTATGCCCACCGAATACATCTATACCCGCCTCCCTGTATTGAAAACATCTCCTATGAGATATTCCTAATGCGCGCTACTTTATGTCCTATGGATTGAGATGTGGGAACAAGTAGTGGTTTGAGATGTGGGTACAAGCTCTGAGCCCCCAATGTATAATCCCAACGCATAAGTAGTCGATTTGTACGTTTGTGTGTGGAATTTGATTTGAGGAAGCCACTACATACAAGGATCCAAATTGATGGTCAATGGTTGCATTATCATATGAAAAATTACCAATGTGGCTGGGTGGGTCATCGAAAGGACCAATGCCATTTCCAAGTTTCGCAGACGGATGCATCGGTGGTTGAGAACACGCAAGGGAGTAGTGGAATTACTCCAAATGCTGATCAAAATAATCACCTTCAACGTAAACTTGGTCCATGGATACAAGTATCTTCCCGACGGCTGCGGAAAAAATCAGTGCAACCAAACGGTAATCAACCCCAGCTAGAGGACACTGGTAACATGCATCATACAAGTATAAGTAGTTTTTCCCATCCAAACACATTCCAAGTATTACGAAGCAGTACGAGGTATCAACCCAAGGCAGCTATGCAATCAAGCATCTCTATACAGAGGAAATCTACTGATGATCCGACGATCAGAAAATCTAAATAGGTGGCCATTAACCATGAAGAAAATCAGGCATCGCAGGTGCAAACCATCCATGTTGAGCAATTTCGATCTAATCTCCCGTCAAGTGAAGAGACACCTACATTAAGGTGGCTTTCTCAGCCGCCACCAAAGGACACGAGGAACAAGCAAGGTGCTGAACGTGTCAATAATTCTCTGCAAGAATATCAATCTGATGTGGCTCAATCTACACATTCAAAGGTGATTACAAACACATCATTTGTAAACTCTGATGATCAAGATATGGATCAGAACGGTAGGCACGTATATATGGACATAGAGCACGAACAAGAGCACAATCGTCTGAAGAGCACAAGAACAAAAGGTCTTAAGCATTCCAATGGCACAAGATCGGGAACATCTACTACAGATACAAAGCAGCGAGAGTTTAATCATCACAGGTCAACCAATGCAGCTGACCGCATTCCTGGAACCCGCCCTCATATGGAACACAATGATCAATTTATGGAATTTGGTTCTTCCAGTATCCCCACAAATACTAATCAACAATCAACCCTTCCTACTACCTAGTCCATAACCAACCCAACAGCTACCTGTCATACTAAATCATCCACCAACTAGTCACCAATCCTCGCAAGCAACCCATGAAGCCTTCGTGTCCGAAAACCAACCAATTAGAATATTAAACCCATATGCCAACCCCGTAATCCAAAGGTTCTTGCTAGGAGCAAGCAACTTTACGATAGCCATGCATCAGCTCCAGAATGATGTCTTCCTTCTCACCCTGCACCGATCCATAGTAATGATAAAAATGAAGATCACCAATTGCTTAAACATACATGAGAGAATTATCATGAGGATGTTAAAGATTAATGTAGAAACTATTTACTGTTGAGTTGGTCAAATAATGACTTAGTCCTTTCAATTGGGCTGTATTTGCTATTTTTTAGGAGTCATAGGGGTGTTTGGTACTAGAATCTCTGATAGTTTGTTATGTTTTCTTGCTATTTAAATGCCGGTTATGCAGTGAATAAAGATATGCCCTTTCTACTAATTTCGTTGTCTTGTTACTATTCTTTTCATTGTGTTAACCATCCTTTATTTTTTAACATCTGGTATCAGAGCTATTTCAATCCAGATGGCCAATAATCACATTGGAGTGAACCCATCACAACCTTCAATTCCGATTTTCCAAGAGAGTAATTATGATGTATAGAGTACCAAGATAAAGACCTTGTTTTTATCCCAAGAACTATGGGATTTAGTGGAGAAGGGCTATACTGAAGACGGAGTGGCAGCTGATACTCTCAGAGACATCCGAAAGACAGATGCCAAAGCTTTATTCTTCATCCAACAAGCTGTGGATGACGTGATTTTCCGACGCATATCTGCTGCAACAAGGTCCAAAGAAGCCTGGGATGGATTGTATACAGCGTATCAAGGCACTGCAAAAGTGGTAACTGTTAAACTTCAAACTCTTCGTAGAAAATTTGAAAGTTTGCTTATAAAAGATGGAGATGTTTTGTCTGATTATATTTCCAACATGATTGATGTTGTGAATCAAATTAGAAAGTATGGTGAAGATTTGAGTGAGCAAAAAGTGGTTGAGAAAATTCTTATGAGTTTGCCTAAGAAATATGATCATGTTGTGGCTGCAATAGAAAAATCAAAAGACTTGAGTATGTTAACTCTTGATGAGTTGTAGGGTTCTCTTTTCTCTCATGAAGATAGGATGAAGAGATATGATGATGTTTCTGTTGAGAATGATTTTTACAGTAAGATGCAGCTCTCACAAGGTGAACCAAGAAGTCAAAGCAACTCCAAGTCGCATGGTGGTTCTTCGTCACGAGGAAGAAGAGGAGGCAGAAGCAGTGGTCGTTCCAATGAGTACGATCAAGGTTCAAGAAACTATGATAAAGGTGAGAATCRAAGCCCTAAACAGTGTTACTACTRTAAGAGATATGGCCATATAGAGAAATTTTGCTGGCGTAAGGAGCAGCATGCCAATCTAGCCCAGGAGAAAGGGGAAGATGATACCGAAAGTCTGTTTCTTGCATGTTTCTCTGCCAAAGAATGTTCTCCAAAAGCTTGGTACATCGACAGCGGCTGCAGCAATCACATGACAAGTGATTTGCATCTTTTCACCGATTTAGATGAATCTGTGACTAGTTAGATCACAATGGGTGATGGAACGGTACGTGAGGCACAAGGAAAAGGTATTGTGATGTTGAACTCTCTTGGATTGAAATATATTCAGAATGTTCTATATGTTCCTCATCTGAATTCAAATTTGTTGAGTGTTGGGCAATTTATGTTGGATGGGTATTCTCTTGCCTTTGAAGATTCCATTTGCTTTGTATATAAAGACAAATAAAAAACGCAGTTGGTAGTTGAAGTACCCATGTCAAAAAACAAAATTTTTCCCTACATTCTCACCTCTACTGATCAGCATGCTTTGAAAGCAACTGTGAGTGACCAAACCTGGGTTTGGCATTATAGATATGGGCATCTTAATTTCAGAAGTTTGGCTTTTATGTATGAACAGAATTTTGTTGATGGTTTGCCTGTAATTAAAAATGTTGATGATGTCTGTGAGAGTTGTGTAGTTGGAAAGCAGCACCGTGATTCTTTCCCGACAGGCAAAGCAAGAAGAGCTTCCAAACCTGCAGAACTGATTCATGCGGATGTTTGTGGGCCCATGACAACATATTCCCTCAACAACAGCAGGTATTTTCTAGTCTTTGCTGATGATTTTAGCCGAATGACGTGGGTATATTTTTTGAAAGAAAAATCAGAAGCCTTTTCGGTGTTCAAGAAGTTTAAGGCCTATATGGAAAAGCAAAATGAGCAGCAATAGATAAAATAGTTCGTATAGTATCAAACCTTACTACTGGAGAGAAGGTTTCTTCGAAGTCTATCCCCTCTCGCTGCATGTACCCAAGTGCAACAAGCCTTGCCTTATACTTTTGAACAGAACCATCAGCCTGGTACGTAATCTTATAGACCCATTTTTACCCAAGTGCACAATTCTTTCTATCTGGAAAGCACGTAATGATGCTATCTTCAATTCTAATCCGCAAAACCCTGTTAGATAATGGAAGGAAATTTAAAGTACTCATCAGCTATATATGATGATAGCTAATCCAGTTTCCAAGTGTAATGCAGAGGTCATTGGATGGGCAGATACTCAATGCAAATTAAACAAACTACGAATGATGTGACTGAGCTATGGGCCATCCATGAAGGCATCATTCAAGCATTGGATAGGGGGGTTTCAGGCATCTCATCATCAAAGCAGACTCTCTCTCTCTCTACCATAATCTCTTTGCCCAACGTGGAAGATGGACGGTCCTTTTTTATAACATTTTGAATATGATGGAAGAATGTCAAACAGTCCAAGTCAAACACTATAATCGGGATGCTGATAGATTTTTCAAGATCAGAGGTCTACAGTTTTTGTAATCCCCCCAATAGAATTGTTACACTTCATCTGGGATGATATTTCGGGTGTATCTTTTGATAGATGTACATGTACTCATAGTATGTAAGCTTTATCCTTTTTCTACCAAAGAAAAAGAAAAAAAAAATTATAGACTCCATTGGAAAGATTGTAAACACAGAAAGCACAGGCCCAGACTTTGTCTTTTCTGTATTTTAAACTACAGAAAATAACAAGCCCAATGCAAATTTCTGAATTCCACTGCAGAGTTATAAATATTTAAAATGTTAAAAATCCTCATTTTATACATCAATGTTATTTATAAATTGGCATCAATTCCGAGCTGGCACCCACCTCAACTGTACTTTGGGCTTAAAAATTCTGACCCTGGGTTGAACCGTCATTCTCCCTTTTAAAAACAAATTAAAAAAAAATAAAGATGCATAGTATCGATGCTTTGAATCTTGGTAGATGAGGTGGATAACTTAGATGGATGGTATTCCCATCTCATTGGATTGAAGGAAATTATAATTTACCAGTTTTTATGAGTGGTAACAATCCTGGCGGTGCGGTTCAGGTAATATTCCTGATATTCTAAATCCTAATTCAACGATTTCAAAATAAGAACATCAACCTTCACATCATTAATACGTGATAATAGCGAGATTTGAATCCGTGTCTCTGCTGGGCCAGTTAATATGTATACCAATCGAGTGCATATGGATAGATTATAAAACTATTTTTTTATTTTCTTTTATTTGCTTTAAATTAATTTTAATGTTTTCCAAGCCAACCCCAAAACTGCCATCCGGACAATAGTTACATTGTCCATCAATTTGCTGATCAAATCAATATTTTTTTTATAGAAAAATAAAAAATAGGTAAGGTGAAAAAACAAGATAAAAAATATGAACTGTTTCTGAATTGAATGGTTCAACCACCCGGATCAATTGCATTTTTAAAATACTACCATCTGGATTGAACAATTCAACAGTTAGACCGCCCAGCAATTTGCTGATCAAATCAACATTTTTTATAGAAAAATGAGTCAAGTGAAAAACAGGACAAAAAATATGAACCATTTTTTAATTGAACGGTTCAACCGCCGGGTCAATGGCGTTTTTAAAACACTGCCTCATAAGATGGAGTGTATGCAACCACCGATCTACCAAAGAGGCCCTCTGCCTCTGGTACCCATTTGATCAGCCAAAGGAAGTGTTTAATGTTTATTGTCTTACAGCCTCTAATAAGAGAGGCATGCCTGGCATTGTGTATGAATACGATTGTACAGTATGCAGCATTACATCTGTCTTGATTAATCTTCCATTTTCTTCTCTTTGGGGACAACCCAGTAAGTAGTCAACTAGTCATGGGCCATGGCTGTTTGAAAACTGTTTTTAACGTTTCTGCAGATGACACGTTACCCCATTTAGGTCCTTGATTGTCTTTTTCTGATTAGAATATTAATTGCAAATATTTTTTTTAACTCTACAACCCAAGATTTATTTTTTGGATTTATAGTCAATAAGGGCAACTTTTGGGCCCTAATATAAAAAAAAATAATCTTTTTAATATAATTATTAAAATAGGTTAATTTTTTTACAAAATATCAAATAGGGGCAGAAACGCTATTCATCTCCTTCCTCCTTCAAACCATCAAATAAATCTCTCACAATCCTGATTTTTAGGTTTTAATGGTGTTCAAACTACTTCAAATACCTCTAACAGGCTTCTAAGAGGCCAGAATATTTACATCCCCCTCTACGCCGCTTACGTCATTGGTTCCTACACTATGAACAAGGTCGAGTTCGCAGAGGAAACTGTAAAATCTAGCGTAATTTCACCATTGATGGAGCTTCTTCGAGGGAAGATCATTTGGGTCGAGCAAAGAATCGTCGTTCGAGCGCGGGGTCACCTGACCAGTTACAAAAGAACATTCGAAGCCGTTGCACAACACAAAAAAGAGATAGTCCAGGTAGCCATGCAGTTAGCTTCCGCCTGCCTTGATGTGGTGTATGTTAAGTTCGCCTGCAGGGCCGATTTGGTTGAATTGCGAAATTTCACGGGAAGATCAAGAGTAGGAGACCCAATTGTAGAAACACTCTTAAGGCTTGGTTTGAAAGGAGTACAAATGCAAATTAGTAGAGTGTAAAACGTTGTATTTTGTATATATTTGCATTGTACATATGTATGTGTACTCCTTCCAAACTGAGCCTAATGGATTACAAAGAAAACAAGAAGAAGAAGAAATGAGAGATAGAGGTGGATGAACAGTGTTTCTACCCCTATATGGTATTTAAAAAAAAATAACATATTCTAAAAATTATATTAAAAAATTAAAATTATTTTTATTGATATTACGCCCCAGTTAATTGACCTTATTCCCATTGCCTAGTTTTTTAAAAAGGATGAACTCGTCAACAGGTCTCACACAGTTCATTCAGCATCAGCACTCCTTCTGCCTGCTGGATCATTGCTTCCTTTTTCTTGGTTTACAAACTTTTAATGATGGTCGTTCCACCCTTTGAGTGGATTAGCCCATCCCTCCGTGATTTGGGAACATCTCCCATGACAAGTACGACGGAAGATGTTTTCAATGCATGGTGGATGAGCTGTATGGGGCGCGCTCCGTGGGGGCCCATCCGTTCGCCTCTTGAGATACTATCTTCTGGAACATCTGTCTATCTTTTCGTGTGGATTTTTATGTATGGGTGAGTTTTGATTAGTCAAAACTCTTTCCATACTATATCTTAGATTTCCCATTTTTTATTAGTAACTCCCTATGACTATGAACAATCTGGGATAAACATAATTGACTCACCTAATCTCGACCACTGGAAAAGGCCACACCTCGACTACAAGCTTATTTATTACGTTCAGTAAGTGAGAGGAAAGAGGGAGAAGAAGAGAATGGGGGAGGTGAAGTTGTATGGGGTGTGGGCAAGTTCCTACTGCAACAGGGTCCAAATGGCCCTCAAACTTAAGGGCATACCCTACGAGTATGTGGAAGAAGATGTAAGCAACAAGAGTCGATCGCTTCTCAACTACAACCCTGTTCATAAGAAGGTCCCTGTATTGGTACATAACGGTAGACCCATCGCTGAGTCTCTTGTAATTCTGGAATATGTTGATGAGTTCTGGAAGAAAGCTCCCCTACTACTGCCGGAAGACCCATACGAAAGAGCTAAGGTCCGCTTCTGGGCCAATTTTTACGATCAAAAGGTAAGCTCAATTTGTATGTTTGGTTTGATAGAAATGCCATGATGTATTAATTAATTTGTGCGTGCCTTATTCTTATTTCAGTTGAGCCCGAGTATCAACTCAATTGTGAAGACGGGGGGCGAAGAGCAAGAGAAAGCCATAAAAGAGCTCCTGGAGAACATGAGAGTGATGGAAGAAGAACTCTTTGAGAAAGAGAGTACTGTAACAGCAAGGTCACCTTTCTTCAATGGAGATTCCCCAGGATTCCTGGACATTGTCATGGGATCGAGTATGTGCAACCACCGTGCTGTGAAGGAGGCCCTGGTGGTGGGTACCGACTTGATCAACCTAGACAAGTACCCATTTTGCTATTCCTGGCTCACCGCTCTTGAAGAACACCCTATCATGAAAGACACACTTCCACCCCATGACAAACTGGTTGAACTCATTCGGAAGTGGAGAGAGAAGCTTGCTCATTAACCTATTAGCTAGAAGGAGATAATATTATATATATACTATGAGGGAAGGCTTGCTTGCTTGTGTTTTATGAATATCAGAATATGTCCATGTACTGTAGCAGAAGTATTTCACAATTTCAAATACATGCATGCTTACTTGCACTTTGATAATAATTTGTCTGTTCTTGGTCAAGAATTTTATACGATATCTAGGGCCTGATTGGTAGCCTTCACATTCTTTTCTTTTCTTTTCTTTTACTTGGTTATTATTTTTTGTATGCAACAAAAGTAACAGCATTTTGGAGAGTCCCCCCTCCCCCCCCCCGCCCATATATTGTTGTGCTCATTTGGATCTTCTATTGACCAAAAAAATAATGTACAGAAGTTCATGTTTCTCATGTATTGAGGACAGGTAGTGCAAAGCTGTGATATGCCTTCGCGTTGTTTTGTTAATTTCGAGCTGTTGGGTTGGTTTAGCCCGAGATGAAAAGTCATTCTTGTTTCTAGATGCCGTTCTACTAGTGACTTGCTAAAAAAACAAATAACTGTTCAGGTGCCCTTGGTCAGATAGGCGTTCTAATTAATCTTCTCTTCTCAAGTAATTCCTCTCTTTTTTTTCTCGTTTTTGTACTTTTATTCCCGTTCACGTAAGTCTGGGTATAAACCCTAAGTGTGTGTTTGGTTTGAAGTATGGTTTTCAAACCCAGATCAGATTGGACGGTTGGATTGAAAAAACCAGGAACCGGTCAGATGATTTAGATGATTGAATCATTCGAACCGTTTAACAGTTTTGACCGTTTTTTTATTTTTTTATCAGAATGGGCCAACCGTTCGACCCAGGAACCAAGCCCCTGACCAATTCATTCTTTGGGCTAATTTTAAAAACCTTGATTTGAAGTAAAGAATAAGGAAAGGTAGGAAAACCTTTACAAACCTTGTATAATTTCCCTACCTTTCTTTTCCTTCAAACCAAAGATAGGCCAAAGTCTTTGTAGTGACCAGTGAATAAGCCAAGATGTGATTTTTAATTAGCAACAAACATATTTGACTCACCTAAAACATTACATTAAAAAAACGCAAAATAACAAGGTGTAATTTCTAAGATGCATGGTATGCCAAGATCAAAGACATGGTTGAAAACTTCAAAGTCCAAGTAGAACTTTCCAGTTTCCACAACAAATTATTAATGTATGTAATATGCAGAGACTTTCTACAAACATAAACTTCAAACCCAAGAAATTGGGTTATATAAACTTCAGGATCAAGAAATGTGTGTATGTGTGAGAGAGAGAGAGCATGGAGGAGCAAAGAGCAGTGAAACTGCATGGTACATGGTTTTTAAAAATGAATCGGTGACTGAATCGGTCAGGAATCCGATTATCGGTTCGAATGATCGGTTCATTTTGATAAAAACAAAAAATATAAAAAAATTGGAAAACAGTCAAAATTGTTCAAATGGTTTAAACAATTAACCAACCAGTTCAACAGTTTACTGACCAAAATCAACGATTTTGAAAAAAAAAACGGATTTGAGGAAAAACGAAACCGTTCCCGTTTTTCAGGTCCGATCCAGTTTTGAAAACCATGGCATGGTATGTATGGCAAGCCATTACTGCAAGAGGATTGAATTGGCCCTAAAAGTTAAGGGCATACCTTATGATTATGTGGAGGAAGATTTAAGTAACAAGAGCCAGTTGCTACTCCAATACAAGAGCCAGTTCCCGTACTCGTCCACAACCAAAAACCGATTGCTGAGTCGCTAGTTATTCTTGAGTATATCGATGAAAACTGGACGACCGCTCCCCGACTCCTCCCTGAAGATCCATACGAAAGAGCAAAGGTCCGCTTTTGGGGGTAACTTCCTTCATCAACAGGTGAGGACATTCCATAAAATTTGAGTTGCTGTTTGTATCAAAACTTTACTTGATAAGTTTATATGTAGTAAATTGGTACTAAAAAGTGTAAAAAGAAAACCCAAAAAAAAAAAAGTAGTCTAAAGTTATAAAGAATCTTTTAAAGATCTATAATTTGACCCATAAAAACAGGATTCTTAATAGATCATAATGGCATGACATGATTGATCGTATGATGTTTGGGGTTAAAGCTGAGTCGAGAATTATAGTAGGTTTGAATTAATCTAATTTGATCTTCCGGTTGAATCTGATTTGTACTGAATTTTTTTTTCTAATTTTGATAGTGAAAAAAAAAATCTGCAACACTTAAAAGTAATACTGATTTTGGGCAAAGTTGGCTGAGCTTGGATTTAATTTTTGTTTTATTTGTTTAGGAGGAAGTAAAATGAAGTAGTCACCACTTTATACAAAGAAAATAGATATAGGAGAGTTGTCTGTTTGGTAATGATGTAACCCCACATTATACGAGAGAGAGAGAGGTAAAAGGAAGATGGTGCAAATTTTTCATCAATTTTTAGGATGCAAAATTTGTACTGTTAGTAAATGCTAATGAAACAAAAAGTAAAATTTTGTATCTGATAGAAATGCAAATCATAGTTACAAACAAATGGATATAAAATTGAACCATGTGATGCAAATAGAGCCTAAGGTGAATGAGATCAAATTAGCTGAACATATATAATGGTTGTTTAGTAGGCTGTGGAACCAACGAATGCCCCATATCAATCATAAATACATGCGGCCCACAATCATTCAATCTCTCACTTAGCATCTATGGCTGGTATTGGACATTAATACTTTATGATTAAGGGTGTAATTTGGGTGGGCTCAGGTTGAGGCCATGGGCTTTTACCAAAATTTGAATGAGCCCAGCCTAAAGGCTCAAGCCCGAAACAGTGTACAATGCTAACTTGGGCCAAACCTGATGATAGCATCTATATTTGAATAAATGAATGAAGGGGAGTACAGTCTACTTATCCTTAAGGTTATGTTGGTTTGAAGGAAAAAATAGAGAAAGGTAAGGAAACCTTTACAAATAAATCTTGTATGGGTTTTCTTACCTTTCCGGAAGGGGGGGACTAGTTTTCTTTTGAAAAGGTGAGAGAAGGTTTTATAAGAAGGGTTCAACTATGATACCGAAAAACCTTATAATCAATCAATTAGTACCATAAAATTGAAAACCAATCAGATGGTTATTTATGAAAATTCCGGGGAAGGGGTGCTAATTGGTCAAAGCTCTTCTATCCGGGGATATTCCGGGGGAGCTAGAGGTTAAAGGTACAAATTGACTGAGTTGGTAATAAGGTTCCTGGCCGATTGTTGTGGAGACTTGGGATTGATCGATCACGATTTCACCAGGGTTGGGGGCTTATGAGTTCGGGGATGGGCTGCTCCCACCCTGTGTTGCCCATAAAAAAAACAAATAAAACAAACCTAAAGGAGGTTCAAGGATGCTTCCAGAGAAAAGAAAGAAAGAAACTCAGTAGATGTATCTAGCTTTTTTTATTGTACCTGTTTAATTTTTACTGTTAGCAACAGGTCATGTTCCACACTTCCACGCACCTAAATCCAAATATAAAATACCAACCAACCGAATAGAAACTTTATATAAGGCATCATCAGGCTGAGGTTCACGTTGAAGAGAGAGAGAGAGAATGGGCGAGGTAAAGGAAGTAAAGTTATTGGGGATGTGGGCAAGCTCATATTGCAAGAGGGTTGAATTGGCCCTGAAGCTCAAGGGCATAGGCTACGAGTATGTAGAAGAAGATCTGAGTGACAAAAGCCAAATGCTACTCCAATATAATCCAGTTCATAAGAAGGTCCCCGTACTCATCCATAATGGAAGACCTATCACCGAGTCGCTCGTAATTCTCGAATACATCGATGACAACTGGAAAACCTCCCCGCCACTACTGCCGCAGGACCCTTACCACAGAGCCACATTTCGCTTCTGGGCCAATTTCTTTGATCAGCAGGTAAACACAATTAATTTCCTTGCTAGAACCACCACCCATATCCCTCCTTCCTCATAGCAGTTTTAACACAAGAATGGATTGGGGGCAAAAAAGCGGAAGCAGAGGAAGAGCTGAATAAGAAACTGAAGGTGTTGGAACAAGGAATTCAAGACTGTATTTCAGTTGGCATGCTGTCGTCGTCCTTTGGTGGCAGGACGCCCGGATATCTGGACATCGTCGTGGGTTCAGTACTGGGTCTTCATGAAGCTTTTGAACAAGTGAGCGGCAGCAAGATTATTGACCCAGCAAACAACCCACT
Organism: Nelumbo nucifera; assembly: GCF_000365185.1. Next base: position 6,746,321 of record NW_010729093.1, on the reverse strand, counting down.
TGTCTTCTCATGGATGACCTCTCTACTAGGCCTTCCTTTAGTTAAAGAAACACTCCCACCTCACGACATGTTGGTGGAGCATCTTCGCCACCTGCTGAAAAGGGCTTTCCCGGCCGGTCAGAAATAATTAAGGCAAACTAGCAACGGAAATAAATGGAAAATTTTCATGGTTTCTTTCTTTGTCCTACTAATGAAATTAAACAGAGAACATGGAGTTAATATTTACTTTCAGACATTTTATTTATTTATTTGTTGCAAACAAGTAGGTTGATTTTATTGCATATGAACTTTAATGTGTTTTCTCTTTTATCAATTAAAAAGAAAAGGAACTAATTCTTCAAGATTTGTTCTATAATATAAGTTTATTATACTGTTGCTAGTCTTCAATATTTGTTCTCTACCTTCACAAGCATTTTCTCTATCTAATTTGCATTATTTCCTCAACATTTCTGATCCCAAAGTTTGGATGCAATCTTTTACTCTTCACACTTAATATAATACAACAGATGAAAATAAGAATTAGAACATCACAATTGAATCCTGAAAGTGAATAGAACTTCTACAATTACAAATGTTTTAAACCAACCCATTAATGCAAAGTGTGAGATTAGGTCATACGCATTCAATGTAGCACAATGATTGGGTACATGACAGATTGAAGGAAAAACTTTGGCTGTTTTAAAAGACTATTGTGAATGACGTCACATAATTAACTGTGTAAAATAGTAGTTAGAAAAGAGAGAATATTTCTGAATTCCACTGTAGACCTATAAAAATTTAAAATGTCAAATACCCCATTTTATATATCAATGCCCGCTTATAAATTGACTCATTCTCCACACTACTTTTTAGTCGAAAAGAAAAATAAAGATAAAAAATAGTTAAAAGTGTCATGTGTAGAGGCTCCCAAAACAGCCCAGCCAAAAGAGACTTCCAGATGTTTCCATGGTTATATGGGGGAATATTCGACAGCCTAGGCTGACAACAAGGCTCTACTAATATGCAAGCTTAGCTAATTACGTATATTCGTTGTACGGAATCAGTGCTGGATAATTGGTGCCTACGTCATAAACCATTTAGTGCGTGATCCATCTGTGACAGACTCGCTCTCAACGGGAATAAAGTTAGAAACCACCTCTTCCCATAAACAGGTTATCAATAAAAATGCTACTAATACGGCCCAAATTTTATGGTGGCCAATTCAGAGAACAATTTCAATCTTCAACGCCAATACCATATATGCTTCGAAATTTCAATCGTAGGTGAATCACCCAGAGGTGAGACTTGGAAAAACTAGCTGGATGGTTTTTGGTTTATCTCCAGCAAAAACATGGGCTTAAAATGTCGCTATGAATAGAATGACATACAACCGCACTTTGGAAACAGGATGCCTTGTAAACAAAAACCATGCCCAGTGCTAATGGTAAAAGCAGATACTATGCAAATAATGCATCCAGCCACACATTGGGCATCTCCTTATGAATTTAAGTAATTAACATACGGGTATGTTAGATATTTGTAATAGACATACTCCCAATGTGTGGTTGATTTCCATGTGAAAATAGATCTCAGCACAGAGGCTTCTTTTATTGTTTGCAATGGATCACTTCCATCCAAGTCACAACATAAAGGATCATTTCATAGAATCCCCCCAATGAGGTATCTAAAATTTGGGGAATTTTCACCTTCTAATGAAGGGAAAATTCCAGATTAGTATTCTGTACTTTAGGTCTAGTGCCACTTTCATCCTGAACTTTAAAACACAACAATTCAGAACTCAAACTTTTAAAATTTGTCAATCTAATACCTACCATTAACCAGCCCGTTAATCAACCGTTAAGTGTCATTTGAAAAAACATAAATACCCTCCAAGTGTCATCTAATTCTCTTTATCAATCATCCAAATATTGACAAAAAAAATAAAGTCTCAAATCCTTGCCTCTTCAAGTGTCATCTAAGGTTTGAGACTGCTCATTTTTATAACATGTGGATGGTTGATAAAGAAAATTCAAATATCACTTAACAGCTGGCTAAAGGATTGGTTAACAACAGGTAATGCATTGACACATTTTTAAAAATCGGATACTGAATTGTCATGTTTTAAAGTTAGGGGACCAAAGTGGCACTATTCCCAAAGTACAGAGGGTATTGGGAATTTTCCCTATACTGTATTTATGTAGATGCAAACACACATAAGAAACTAATCTAAGTAATTCAGATAAATGAAATTGTCAACAACCAAAAAAACAATTAATATTCAGTAAACAAAACCTGGGAGCAGATTTGCCAACATAGTAGTACTAGCAACATCGTCCGAATTCCAAAACCAATGCAACCGTTTCATTAATAGACAAAATCAAACTAAACCAAAACTTGAAGCCCCTCTTTGTCACTTAACTCCTTGCGGCTTGCTTTTCCTTTGCCTTCTGGATCTTCAACACCTTCTTCACTATCTTTTGCTCTTCCACCAAGAAGGCCCGAATGATCCTGTTAAAACAAAATATCCAAATATCAATTCATAACTTTTACAAAGTACAGATGCGATAGCAAAAGTTAACTGTCATGTAGAGAATAATAGAAGATTGAACCCACCTCTCCCGCACAGCACTTCCAGACAATACGCCACCATAAGCACGATTTACTGTCCTTCTGTTTCTAGATAATCTAGATCTCTTGTATTCCGCAGGTCTCAAATGAGGAATCTGAAGCAAGGAAACACATTCTATTAGGATTGAGGCCCGCTGAATTTGAAACTGGAGACTGAAAGAGAAATTGGGTCTGAAGCAAGGATACACACACAAGTATTGCAATACCAAACAGAAGATTATTCCACTTTGCAAACAAGACAATGAAAGAAACGGGGATGAAGATCAACCCATGCAATATCATACAACCAATATTGTATAGTATAGTTTAGTAAAAAAGTCGTATCCTTGCAATAGAACAAATTTTATTGATTGAAATAGCTCAAATCGTGCAAAGGCTCCACAAAATCCATTATCATTTCCAACCATAAAATGTGTGCATGGTGTGCATGTAACATGTTAAGTCCACATTTAGCTGCACCTAAAATGAATAACAATTTATCTATTAAAAATTCTATGAGACAGTGGTTGGTTGGAAGTAAAATGAATGCAAAATAATTATCATTCCTGGCATTTCTATATTGAAAATTAGACCCTATTTTACCTTTAAAAAATGGCATTCCTTCTAATTACCAACAAGTAATTCCCCAAACAAAAGTTATTCCATGATCTTACAACACTGGTATATTTCTTAACCATTGAGGTTACTATTCTAATTGAGTAACATTTTACGAGGAAGCTACTGAGTCCATCTGTGGCACCTCAATCTGAAACAACAAGCAAATTAATTGTGTAAAGTTTATCTTGTGGAGTAATAAGTTGTTTCAACTTTTAACGGGGAGCACTTGTAACAGGACTTCACAAAAACTTATTGGCTTGAGGGTTTAAGAATCATTAACTCGTGTTTCATTTGACTCAATTATCCAAGATACATCAGAAGATAGCCTAAGAAAAATAAAAGGAAAATGAGAGCATAAATGCCATGAATGACCATCTGATAAAAAAACAATAGAAAATGTCATCGATGAACTCCACAATATGAAGTGAAGGTGCATTTTAACAATTAATCTACTTTTACCACAACATTCAGACTTTTAAGATTCAACCATTATTGTCCTGAACAAAATGGTGAAATAAAATTCAATACGGCTGAATGACACTAATCCCCAATATCCATTGCAATATACGTGGGATCAATAGGAAATTTAATCAAACGAAAACAACGCAGCATTATGACACAAAGGCGTACCCCTTGAATTCTCTTTCCGGTAACAGGACATTTAGGGCCGCTGGCTCTCTTCTTGGTGCTCTGGAAGACGAGCTTCCCACCTAAATTCAACATAATATGCATAAATAAGAGAACATCAAATAAATTAAAATAACTAAAAAAGTTTAGGAATACACTACAAAAAATTAAAAAAAAATAAAAATAAAAATAGTCTAAGGCAACGTATACGAACATTTAAATGCAATCAAACGAATATGAAGGAAACACCGGAGATCCAATAAATAACCACCAAAGGCAAGCATCCAACAGCAATGTGTTACGAACAGACACAAATAAATCACGAAAACATAAAAAGAATATAGCGAAAAACTACATAGAATTTTATTTTATTTTTCGAAAGGTATAGTACCGCGAACAAAAATATTTACTCAGATTTCGATTTCCAGTGAACCTTGATAAGAACAAGCAGGTGCCTAAACTATACCTCATAGCTATAGTTTTGAAATGAGAGAGAAATATGGAAGCAAATTAGGGTTTTGTTAAGTTATCTCGAAGTCTGAGAATCGATTGATACCGGGTGTTTTGACGACCCTCGTTTGGTTGGATTTGGTGGCATAGCTGTGCCGTTTCCGGTAGGTGAGGCGCTGAACCATTTTCGAGCGCTAGAGTCTTCCCTCCCTTCTAAGTCTCCCGCTTTCTCTTGCGAGACGAGAACGACTGAAACAGGGGTTTCTCCTCCTCCAAATAAAACCATAACAAAAGGCTTCCAATTTGCGATGCCCTAGATCCGACGGCTTTAAGAATCTACTCTAACGGTAGAGATTAGTTACACGGAAATTACAATCTGCCCTTATACTAAAGGCTGGGCCCAGGCCGGCGGGCCGAGTTTGAGAGCAGAATCTAAGAGGGTGTCGAACATCAGGCTGGGCTGGGGCTAGACTGGCCCATCCAAACTCAGACAAGTTCGAGTATGAAAACTTTGGACTGAGCCGGCGGCCAAGGCCAGATTTTGAACTAATGTGAAAAACCAAACGATTCCGACCAAAACAGAAATTCAAATTTGGCATGGCTCCCTTGTTTAAGTAAATGAAGCGACCAAGCCTTATCCGATCTCCCAACTACATGAATCATGAACCATGTTTCACAGTTCAGTTCAGACCTTTTACACCGTTGGAGTTATACACCGAGTGGTGTAATAGTGTTAAATGTAGAGTGTAAATCCTTATATTTTATATACATTTATATTGTACATATTTATATTTGTACTTCTTCCGAATTGACTCATGGGAATTGTGAGTATCGATGTAAACTTGTTATCGAAGTTACACTTACACAATGTAAAACTCAATATACGTAATTTTATATCGATTTTCGGTGTTTAATTATATTCCACATAAAGGGATACAAAATCTGATCAGAGTGCAGTATAACACCGATTCGGTATTTATAGTTTTATACCACAAATAAATGCAGCCTTAGGGATGCAATTTGCAACCAAATTAATATCTTACATTGATTTGGGTTCGGACCTTTGCATCAGATTCATTTAAATTTGGACAAATTGGTGCAAAGACCCTCTTTAAATATTTTGATTTTAGTTTCTTCGGATTATACTTATAGTATAGGTTGTTGAATTGGATATTAAGGCAATAACAGAAAAATACTTAAATAAAATTACAGCTCTGCTTGGGGTTCATACTTTATAATAAGGTGTTATATCATATTAATATAAAAAAAAGGAGGTTTTATGTTTCAGTCCACCCTTAGATGGAGCTATGATTTCTTAGGGGCGGACTGAATCCTGTCCGTGGATTGATGTCAAATTTACGGGCAAGATGTGGTTTATAGAAGGGTTATTAATAGACTAGGAGGGGCTGCAAAAAAAATTCTGAGGGGGATTTTAAAAAAAGGCTGTACAAATGGAGGGAATAAACATAAAAGCCCAAAAAAAATCTGGGCATTACAGTGTTTTTTACACATCCATTCTATTAACTCTATTTTTTGCTAATGTATCGGTTAATGAATTTTGATATCTTGGGACCCATCTAAGAGAAGCATTCACATAAAGAGCAAGGACCTCCTTGACTTGTTCCTAGCGAATCACCCACTACTAACAATGGAGAGAAGTCCCCCATTCATTGCAATTCTTAGCTTTGTTAACACTTCCAAAATCTCAGCCTTGGTTGAAGTAGCCTCCCCTATGGGCCCACTGTAAATCTATGGCATACTACCTTGTCTTTAACACAAAAACAACACCAGACCAGGATTTTTAAATGAACTTCTATCAAATACATAGAGTAAACTGTGCTCACACATTCAATGGCCAAGTTGGTGAATTAGAAACTAAAGCTGTGTTTGGTTTGAAGTAAAAAGTAGGGAGGGAAAGGTAAGGAAATCTATACAAGTTTTTTAGAGGTTTTCTTACCTTTCCCTCACCTTTTCCTTCCCTTCCCTTCCCTACTTTTTCCTTCAAACCAAACATAGCCTAAAGGAGAAGTAAGAAGATACATAGGCTGCATTTCCTTTTTAGTAAGTTATTTACCCATGTTCTTTTATTTTTCAGGTAAATAAGTCAATGACCATTTTAGCCATAAAAATCTACCATTAAAATAGACATTTTTGTCCCATCCAAGTGTTGATAACTTTTTCTCATGTGAAAAAATTATTTATCCACCTAGAAGATGGATCTACTGTTTTATTCTATAAAACCCTCAAACCCTTTACAAGCTGAAGCCCAAGAGTGATACATGCCCCGCCCATGTTAATCCCTGAATTTATTTTTAAAAATTCTGGAGTTTCTTTTCCTCCCAAACTCCCCGCATAACAGCAACATTCTACCTCTTTTTCCAAGGTCATCGCTATTGCCAAAGAAGCTCATTTACATGCTCTGGGCCTATCCATGCCAAACCAACGAGATTGCAAAAGTGTTAATTAACCAAATCATACTGCTAACGGGGAAATTTAACAAAAGATGGTTCACCGACTCACCATTATGCAAGCACATAACGCAAACACGAGGAGAAAGATATGCTCGTTCCAATCTTTTTCCCACAAAAAACAAAAATTTTATGAAAGGTACCCTATGGTTCCAAACTTCCTTAACTTTAAAATGGGAACTCTGTAAAATCAACATTAGAGCCTTCTAATCAAGAATTGGCTTGAAGGGTGGTCCATCCTAACTCTACAGTCAGAACCGTTAGAGGTGACATACACTTCAAACAAGCAAGAAAGGGGATCGGTACCCCATAAGAGGTCTATGCAACTGGAAATTCCAAGTGATATAGGGGCTAGGAGAGTTGTACATGTTAAATACAAAGGCTTTGGGTTGAGACTTGAGAGAGAATTTGAACAATCGAGGGAATTGAAGAGATAAGATCTCTCTCCCCACCAAAGTTATGTCTAAAACTTGACCCGATTCCATTTTTTAACAACATATCTAATATGAGATATAAATAACAAGAAATAAACAGCAACAATACCTTTCCATGGAGACTGAGAACAAACTCTAAACTCTAAAGGTTCAGTTTGGAAGGAGTACATTTGTAGAGTGCAAAACTTTGTATTTTGTATACATTTATATTTGCACTCCTTCCAAACTGAGTCAAAGGAACAAAGTCTACTATCCCACCATTTGCATGCACTCCATATTTATTATTGAGGATCGTGGTCCACAAGCTGCCTTTTAAGAGGATACCTCCATAACCATTTTCCTACGAGAAGTAGAGCTGTGTTCTTGAAGTTGATCCTCTAGATACCCAAAACTCTAGCTTCCTTGGGCTCCCACACCTGGTCCCAAATAAAAATCACGTTGAAGCTTCTCAGTCTTATCAGTCATTTCAAACTTTGACAAGTGTCCTAATTCCTAAACACCAAGGCTGTGTTTGGTTTGAAGGAAAAAGTAGGGAAAAGAAGGGAAAGGTAAAGAAACCTATACGAGGTTTATAAAAGTTTCCTTATTTCTCCCTTCCTTTCCATACTTTTTTCCTTTAAACAAAACATAGCCCAAGAGAAAATAGGTTAGAAGATTTGCAAGTACTGCTTTTATTAAGGTAACCCTACCACCACCTCTTAATTAACAAGTAGCTATTCTTCCACATGGTCAATCATTTTTCACACGTTTCAATCACAAGCTCCTAGGGTTCCCACCCAATGACCTTCCCAAATAACAAATAGGCAATTCCTCAATTTGATCTCTACAAGCTGCCTCAATGTAGAATCATCATGAATGTCGATTTCTAATCAAGTTATTGTTGGCTAGGTTAATTTGGAGTCCAGTTACATTCTTAAAACACATACTATATGTTTGGTTCTGTTTATGTTTATTGGCAGTGCCACACAGGTGCCCCATCGGCAAACGCCTCATTAGTTGCATTTGTGTGTATTTAAGTTTGCTTTAGTTTTGCAAACTTTTGTTTCTGTGCACCTCTCCCATTTTTGGAAGCTTCATTTTGGAGCTTCCTAAAACAGGTAGGCATTTATTGGCATTTTGTTTATGTGGTGCCTAATGGCGCATGTGTCATAAACGCCTTCATTAAATGTATTTCTTGGTTTTGAAGGCACACAAATACAAAATGTTTACAATATAAATGGAATCAAACACCTTCATAATTATCCCTTTTAGGTGTTCCAAGACTATGCCTCGTTCAACTTCAACAAAAAGTATTGTGTTATCCACATGCCGAAATGAATAAGCACACTTTATCTTTACCTACTTGCGTCACTTCAAAACCATGAAGTCTCTACGAACCAATAGCCTTCTCATGGAAATAGTTCAAAACATCTCCCAAAGTGTGAACAAAAAAGGAGATAGGAGTGCAACCTTTTTGCTCCCCATTAACTAAAATAGAAAAGTAAGGATTTTTAATGCATCTCAACGCCATTTTTATCCACTTATCCCAAAAGCCTTTCAATCTCAAGACAACTTCCAAATTGTTCAAGTTTGCTCCATCATATGCCTTTGTAAGTCCATTTAACCACTATGGCACTATATATCCCTTGCCTGCTACTACTACTCTTCATGTCTAAGGCTGGGTCGGTCTAGGCTCAGGTTGGGCCCTCCCAAGTAAGGATGTCAATGGACCGGTTTTGGATTGGACCCCATTCAGTCCAAAATCAATTTCAACGAATTGGATGGATCAACAAGATATTGGATTGGACCAATCTGGTCCAAAATATTTATTAAATTGGATTGAACCTGGCCCATCCGTAATAATTTTATATTGGATTGGGTTGGATTAAGCCAATATCTGATCTATTGATATAAGATAAGAACATAGGTGTCAATGGAAAGAGTTTGGGTTGAAGCCAATTTAAATCAAAACGAATTTGAGCATATTGAACGGTCCAAACATTGAATTGGACCGGTCCAAATTAGTCCAAAATATTCATTGGATTGGATTGAACTTGGTCCATTTATAGTGGACTCACATTGGACTGGATTGGATTGTACCTGATCCATTTATAATGGATTCACATTGGATTGGATTGGATTGGACCTGGTCCATTTATAATGGACTCACATTGGACCGGATCAGATTGGACCAAATCCTAACACCCCTACTCCCAAGTTGCACCCTTATTCTCTACTTACCTTTATTGTTATTGCTTAGACTTACCTATGTGCATGTTCATTATACGAGCCAATTTTGGACGATGATCATGATAGCAATAGTGCGTCCAAACCTTTCTAAAACCATTTATATTTATATGTGTATAAAAAATAATTCTTATCTATAACAGTTATTTTTTGTTTTATATGACATATATATAGTATCAAAGATGTGCCCCCATGTTTCCTACAAAATTTAATCATAACTTCAACGGTTGATACATTTGACCAGAAAGGTTGAACTATTGACCCATATCCAAATAGGAAAACATTTTTATTTTTGGGTCAGTTTTAAATTTTGTATTTCATGCCCAATTAATTATTGTTCATCACACTTATTTTTCTTTAATTGATTAATATAATATTAGGGATGTATCTAAATTTATCTATAATTTTTTATACTTTTTGTATTTATTTATCATGGGTTGGTCCATTTAACTTTTTTGGGGTAAGGAGTTTGACCCATTTAACTTGGATGGTTGAATTCTTTACCCATTACCGAGATAAACAACGGCTTTGTTTTTGGGTCGATTTTAAAACATGGGTTTTCATATTGTTAAAGAATTGGATATAGATTTAATTAATATAATTTATTGGTGAAAAAATACCTTAAATATACAAACAGATAGATAATAACAGTTAATATCTTAAATATAAAAGTTAACGAGAGATAATCGATTAAGGTGAAAAGTACTAGTTTAAATTACATTGTCTACCCTCACAACTAGAGAAGGACAAAATTCAAAAACAAGGTTTTTTTCCAAGGCCTAACAAGGTAAATTCATTATTTGTTTAGAAGAATATCATTTTGGATAAAATCATAAACAGTAACAAGACAAAAAGACCAAGTATGACCATGTGTTACAGTAAGATCAAACTTAGCAATTAGGTGAGCTGCCCTATTTGCAATTCTGCGAACAAAAGAAACTGAGCAATTGGATATTGTTGCAATGAACACTCTGAACCAGCTACTAGAAAAATAAAGGTATTTTAGTCAATAAGAAAGTTTCACACCCTCATTTGTGATGAGTATAAGTATGGGTACAGATATTCACATTCAATAAAAAATATATATTTGCTAGAATAGAATTTATAGGGATTCATTCTCTTCCATGTGTGAACATAAATTTCAGATTGGGCTCTTTGAAAGTTTGTGTTACAATAATTTACCATCAAATTAAATAGCAAACCATGGTTAATATTTTACATTCTACGTCATACTCTGATGAGAGTGGATCTGGCCCTCCAATGACATTGTGACACATGGCGTCTCAAAATAACTAGATGACACCTAGACACCACCTAAGTGATGATTTGGAGTCCCATATCGCAACTCGTCTTTACCCCGACCTGGCAACCGGCTTTTACCGCCAACCTAGCAACCTTCCTTCACCGCTGACCTACTGACCTGCCTTTATGCCGACCTAGCAACCTCGACCACAACTTAGGCCAGCTTGTAGCACCTCATCCAAGGTCAGCCTGTAGCACCTTGTCACTGGCCAAAGTGACCTCGACGCAAGGAGAGACCTCCCTTGAGGGCTTTCCGACCTGACTGGAGACCAGGCGACGACCTGCGAGATGTGTTCGCCGACAAATTCGGCATGCATATCCCGATGCTCCCAGGTTTCTCGGAAGTTGTCCCACGTACTGAATGTTCCGGAGGATGGTCAACGTGCATGGTGGTTACCTCCGAGGATCTCAGGCCAATTAAGCACGACCTCTCAGAAATCTCAGATGTAGTGTGTGAGGCCCAAACCAAACAATGTCTATATAAAGGCACCAACCCCAATGACACAAGAGAGAGGTGAGTAAGCACATTCTATCTCTCATACTTTATGTATTTTTAGCCTGCGTTCTACTACGAGAGTACTAACTTAATCATCGGAGCGACCTCGCCGATTTAGCCACCCCGGGTCCTCTAACATTAATTCCTTGCAGGTTTCTCTAAAGAGCTACCTAGCTCAGCAATCAACCCAGCTCGGCACCTAATCTACCCCCAGCTCGGCCTAGTCAGCTCGGCATCCAAGTCCTCATCCAGCAAAAATCCTCCACTTTGGCCTCTGAGTCATCAGCCACTTGGAAGTAATCCGAACAACAGGTGCTGCCAAAAAACCCTTCACCAATTGGCGCCATTTGTGGGAAACGCTACAAGAAGCTAAGTTCTCACCTCCAAAAAGCTAAGTCCTTCACTTCCAGAAAGCTAAGATCTCACCTTTTAGAAATTAAAGTTCTCACTTTCTAATTTCCATTTTTTATGAACTCAAAGGCACTTTTGAGCAGCATCATCACTCAGAACGAATACCAATTGCTGGGGGGCAAAAACATCTATGATGAACTTGGAGAACTCCCCTATGACAATCAGACAAATTCAGGCCGAAACTCAACATCCCCAGTGCTCTAGATAAATACCCCGCTACCGCATGTGAACGCCCCTCTCCCCGCAGTAGAGCCATCAGTAGTTCCCACTAGATCGAAGCGCGGCAGTTCCATGAGATGAAGCATGAATTTCCAGATGTGAGCATTGGAGCAGCTCGACGCATTCATGTCAATGCAGAATAGGCAGTAGTAGAACGACCTTAACAACCAGCAGTCTAGCGACAAGCACCTCGGAGTAAGGCTGTCCCCGCAGGTTGAGCCGGTCATGGTTCCCGTAGGAAGTTGATGGCCAACAGACTAAGTAGCTCTGCCGACTTTATTTTAGCCCGGATAGGCCTCATCAGTCCTCTTTGCAAGGTTTCCCCTACAGATTGAACCCTTTGCGGCTCTCGTAAGAGTTAGCGGCCTACTAACTATGTGAACGCCCTTACGGGTTGAGCCCCTCAAGGCTCCTGAGTGAGTCGGTGACCTACAATTAGTAGAGTTACTCCCGCAGGTTGAGCTCCCAGTGGTTTCTTGTAGGAGTGGACGACTAGTGTCATTACGAGGCTGATGTAGTGCAGTCGTGGCCCTGAACTGCCGACTCACACCAACAACAACATTATGCCTCACAAGGGGGGGGGGGGCAGAACATGTACGTCGTGGTCTCGCAAGCATTCACCCAAGAAGATAATCCCACGAGATGACGTAGAAGCAACCATATGAGAAGTTACTACATAATGACCACCTGCGTAGGCGGAAAGGTCAGGCCGCACATCGGCCAAATAATATTAAAGAGAGTGGACTACGGAGTCGCTCCCAAAGCCTAAGGGCTAAGGTGCCGAGCTGATAAAGACCTTGGCACAACCTGAGACCCAGTCGCCCCTTCAGCATGGGCAAAGTCAAGAATAAGGAGAGTGGACTACAAGTTGCTCCCTAGGCCTAATGGTTATGGTGGCGAGCTGACAGAAGAACTCAGCACCACACAAGACCCAGTCACTTCAGCATGGGCAACTTAAACCCCAATCGCTTCGGCATGGGCGAAATAAAAAAGCAGTTCGCGTTCATCGGTGTGCAAACATGTCGGATACATTTCCTATAGTGTTTGTGCCCCTCGCCTTACATCGACCTCGGATTATTCCTAACTATGCCCAACCCACCAGTTCAGCACCTCGGGTGAATCCACACTTAGAAAATTTTTTGGGGAAAAAGAAAGAGAGAAAAAGAAATGATGGGAGGAAGATTAATTTAGCACAAGAAAGAAAAACAAAGGAAAGACTAGTTCGCTTTCAGCATCATGATGGATGCAAACTTGGTTGATCTCTTCACTGTCAACCTCCACCTTGGTTCCTAGCTCCGCATCGAACTTGCCGGCTACTCTTTTGAGAACCAACTCGAGAAACACTGCGTCGAAGTCTACCTAGGTGGAGCGACCTGATAAAACAACCACACAGAACCCCTTCTTGAGGACAGAATGATGAGCTTCGCTCTTGAGGTACTTAGTTGGACTGTAGAACCTATTGATGGCCGCATCCCTAATAAGGTAGATGCCCTCGGGGTACCTGCTCCACCTCTCCTCGAGAAGATGAATTCGCTCTCATGCCCCGATAATCAAGACGATGAGGTCCTACGTAAGGCTGCAAACACTTGGACTTGCCTTTACCGCCGACCTAGCAACCTGCCTTCACCACCGATGACATTGTGACACATGGCATCTCAGAATAGCTAGATGACACCTAGACACCACCTATGTGATGATTTGGAGTCCCAGAACGCAACTCGTCTTTACCCCGACCTGGCGACTTGCCTTTACCGCCGACCTGGCAACCTGCCTTCACCACCGACCTGGCGACCTACCTTTACGCCGACCTAGCGACCTCAACCACAACTTAGGTCGGCTTGTAGCACCTCGTCCAGGGTCAGCCTGTAGCACCTCGTCACTGGCAAAAGTGACCTCGACGCGAGGAGCAACCTCCCTCGAGGGCTTGCCGACCTGACTGGGGACCAGGCGATGGCCTGCGAGGTATGCTCGCCGACAAATTCAATATGCATATCCCGATTCTCCCAGGTTTCTTGGAAGTTGACCGACGTACCAAATGTTCCAGAGGATGGTCAATGTGCATGGCGTTTACCTTCGAGGATCTCGGACCAGTTAGGCATGACCTCTTAGAAATCTCGGATGTAGTGCGTGAGGCCCAAACCAAACAATGCCTATATAAAGGCACCAACCCCAATGACACAAGAGAGGGGCGAGTAAGCACATTCTAGCCCTCATACTTTATAATTTTTTAGCTCGTGATATACCACAAGAGTACTAACTTAATCATCAGAGCGACCTCGCCTGGTTAGCGACCCCAGGTCCTCTAACATTGATTCTTTGTAGGTTTTTTTGAAGAGCTACCTAGCTCAGCAATCAACCCAGCTTGGCACCCAATCTACCCCTAGCTCGGCCTAGTCAGCTTGGCATCCAAGTCCTCATCCAACAAAAATCTTCCACTTCGGCCTCTGAGTCATCGACCACCTAGAAGTAATCCAAACAATAGGATGCTGCCAAAATACCCTTCATCAATATTTTACATTCTACATCATACTCCTTTGTATCTTCAATAAAAAGTTTTAATGAATACTAAACAAGGTCCTCCATGTGCAAATCTTGCATAATTTGAATGATAATGGAGAAAAACATAGACCAGCTTGCATTTAGCAGGTTGGTTTGATTTTGGCTGGGCCAGAATGATCAAATTGATTGATTGGCCGTAAACTGGAACTGAAATTCTTTTCCGATGCACTCATTACAGATATTAGAAACTAGTGACTAGTGAAATTGATTATGTGTGCATAATCTGAATGATAAACGAAAAATGAAAAAACAAAAATCCGAATGGTCAACACGGGGGAAGCAAGCCAATATATGTTGTTTGTTTTCTATGATTATGAAGTATGAACACTGTGTTGGGGCAGAGCCGCCAGACCTGACTGATTCTGTCCAAACCCAGCCAAAACTCAACTTCATGGGCTAACCTAAATTAGTGACCGGGACCTCATATCATACTCAGCCCATTAAGGCGTATTTCACATCAGTTTAGACTAGTTTTGGGCAGCTAGCATGACCCAAAGTTGCACTCCGTCCTTTCTTACACACTTAGTTGAAAATGGATCTCTCTCTCTCTCTCTAGTAAACATTGTACATAGCAGAGGGGCAATTGTTCATTCAAAATATAGTATTTTGTATATTTCTTCTCTCTGTGTAACTGTATATATGGATCTGCAGACCGCAGATAAAAGATATGTTACAGTAGGGATAGGTAAATAAATTCAACATGGAAACAACAAAATTGAAGGTTCCCTACGAATCTTCCTGTGTACAAAATTGATCTTGTTTAATTTCTTATGACACCATTCTAGTTGTTCACTTGTTATTCTGGACATGTTTAGAACTCTAGACACTAACTTCAAGTCAACTTGAGAGCAGAACATAACTTCATCAAATCTGCTTTCTTGATGGTGCTTCTGCAACCTCTTCACAATGCAGTTTCCAGTTCTCAAAAGGTCTTTGAGCTTTTTCTCCTTCTGTATTAGAGCAGGAAACCAAAGCAAATGACAATGATATAGTTAAAACGATCCCTTTCACAAACATACAAATACAAACTAAAAATAATAACAACTATTATATAAGAAAATGAAATTAATTAGAAAGCCAAGTAGCCAACCTTTTGAAGATTTGTCTGTACATCCATCAAAAGTGCAGAGTCTGCAGAGTTTTGAAGTCCAGCTTGGGTTCCAAGGAGGCCCTTCAGAATCACATTAGCTTCACCCTTATCGGCCCGAATAAATTCCCAAAGAATCTGCATCGACTTCTGAATGGTCTTTGTTAACATTGATATTGTGATCACGTCGTCTTCTCCTCTTCTACCTTTTCCTTTCATTTTGTTCTTCACATCCTCTGCAGTGCAATAAACCTTCATGTTATCAATTGCCGCTAAAATAAACTTAGTATCCTCTGCTTACAATGCAAACAGAGGATTAATAGTATTCCATTTTTTTAAGAGAAGAGAGTCAAGCAACCAATTCACCCAATAAAATCAAAATCTTGGTGCATTATATATTACTTAGTCTCCATCTCCATTACCTTTTATGACTGGAACTTGAAGAAGGTTGCGAAGGACGCATCGATTCTTAACGTAGTTTTGAACCCTAGGTCCTTCAAAAGGCTCGTTCTCCAGGAATCTTTGGATGATGACTTGAAACTGTTGAAATTCTCCACCAACATGGTTGTATCGCCGGATACCATCTTGGTCAGTTTCCTGCAGCTCCTGGGCCTTCTTGTATTGCCAGTAGAGGAGCTCCCAGGACAGACATGTCTGTCCCACATACACCATTTCCAAATCGCACTGCAACTCTCCAGCAAACTTCATCGCAGGGTCAGCTTCAACTCTCCCACGTTTGAATAGTCTGAAATTATGACAGAGAAGGGACATGATTGCTGGAGTAGTTGATTTTCGGTTTGAAATTGATTGATGTGAGTCCTTCAGCTGGAGAAAACCTAAAATATACGAGGATTTAGGAAATCCAAATCAACTTGAAAAATAAAAAAATAAAAACAAAGTTTTATATATTCATACGAATTTGCATGCTTAATTAAGTAAATATTGCTATAACTAGGTAAATGAGAATTGAGAAAGCTAGAGAGTTATTCTCATCCATGTTTCCTTAGTTCCAACTTCCAACACTTGTTAGCCTCTAAGAAAATGCATAATTTAATCATGAAAGGTGCTGGCATCATGGGCTACCTGGTGACGGAACCTTTATATTTATTAAATCACAGGAGGACAAAGAGTAAACTGTAAACAGGGGCTTTTGTGTGTGTGTATATAATATATGCACGAGTAATGGGATGTTATGTTACCATTTGGCCTTTGATTTGGGACGAGAAAAGCTTCAAAAATCATTCTTGATTGGTCTATAATAGGTTTGTAACTTATGTAGCTTTTCTCCTCTTTGTCTTTATATCGTTAAGGCAAAAATTATTCATCTTAACAATGTTTTCTTTAATCTAATATTACTTAGTGAGCATAATTTTTAAATGAGAAGTACAATGAATGTGGGCCTCTTTGTTCTTTTGTTTTTAGGTAATAGAACTTTACCTAATTTTACTATATGCGATACATTTTGGGACATCTATAAAGGTTAAAGAAACAATTAGTGCTTATTAGACAAAAAAAAAAAAAAAAAATCATCAGCAACTCATGGTGGGCAACCCACCATAAGTAAAAAGTCCACTTGAAAAAGATCCCTCTCAATATTGAATATTGTAGGATTACGTAAAGCGTCAACGTGAATAGATGTGGTTCAAGTCCTCAACCATTTGATAAATTGATTGATGACATTAGGAAACATACTGACAAATAGAAATAAATAAAAAATAGCTTTAACGTTACAGTTCCTAAATAGGGATGTAAATGAGCTAAATTTTGGTGGGCTCTGCTTAGTTAAAGTTCCACTCAACTCTCTTATATACTATAAAGTACTATTAATATATTACATAAAATAGATATAAATATTATCAATTCTATATATTTTTAATAATGCGTATCTATAACTAGCAGTTTTTAGCCTTGAAAAAGGGTTCTATATACTGGCTTTAATGGTCCTAATATCAGAATATTGTGTTATGCTCAAGTATTAATTTATGAACCACAGCCAAAACTCAAACAACTGCATTTCTATACTTGTTGTGTTGTATACATATATGCCTAATAAAAATAATGACACAAAACTTTCCAAGTATTAGAAGAGTGTATAGTCATACTCAAACCTATATAGAAAATAAATTGAGTAAAAGAAAAATTGCCTACTCATCACTCATCAGGAATAAAAAACGAAAGAAGTATTGTAGCATATTTGTATTTGCCACGGCTTTTCGGCCCACTTGTTAGCTTTCTCCTACCCAATCAAAACTTTGAAAAGAACAAGAAAACCCGAATACCTGAATTGACTTTTGATCAAGTCCATGATAAAAAGAAAGTGGGGCCATTAGGAAGACGAATCACCGACCATCTCATATTCTATGAACATGTTAGACAAATCTAGGGCCGTCTTTTATGGGCCAAGTGGGCCCAAAAAGAAGTTGCACCATGCAACTATTCAACTATTCCGCAGTAATGGCGGTTTAGTCTAGAGTTCACACAATCTCGCAAGGGCGTAAAGTGCTGCCTCTGTAATCGCATCAGCAGATATGATTTGAAGAGTGCAACAGCAGGAATTATTTCTTAGGAAATAAATGTAAAGGAGTGTTGTAATTTGGACTTACCAATTGCATACATCTTCTGATAATTCAAGATGTCCAACTTTCGCATTCGTTCACTGTAACTCTTGTAGAACCTCTGTAGCTCCTCCATTCTATCCTCGTGTTGGAACTTCTCATCAATCTTCCACGGCTTCAGATCATCCATTATCTTGGGAGACTCATCTTCCTCTAAGATGGTTGGAAGTCCACCGCCTTTCACCTTTCTCAACTCCATCCTCAACTGTTCTATCAATTCCTCATGTTCCCACAGAATTTCCAATTCGTCTGCATCATCTGTTTCCGATACGGATGAATTCTGTATATTGGGTTGTCCATATATTTCTAAACCATCAACTGCTTCCCTCTCCTTGAAGTTGCCTAAGACATCCGGTCCTGGATTGTCTTCTTCTTCTTCTTCCTCAAAATCATTGTCGGACAGAACTTCTGTATCCGCTGAAGTGCTTGGGCTCGGCAAATTGGATTCTTCAGAAGTTTGATCGTCTTCCATTAATTCTATGTCATCATCCATAGAGTGTACTCTGTGTTTGATAGGTTCCCAAACAGAGGAAGGGCCCTCACTGATCTCGATGGTTTCATTGTCCAACAAGTAGTTTGTATTCTGCGGATGGGCCGCTTCGCAATTTTGTGTTTCTTCCCTTAATTCTACCTTTTCTCCATCAAAATACAACTCATTTACAGTGTCTGATCCTCCTCCAAAGTCTCTCTCGAACAAAAAATCACCACTATTGGAATCAATTGTATGATTCTTAGGAGAAAACACATCGCTTAAACTAGCAGATTCTGATTCTAAATTTGAAGCCTTGAAATCTTTTTCAGACAAAAACTGGAGTTCACGAGAGACGTCGTCCTTACGGGGAAAATTAATTTCTGAACTACCTCCGTCCTTCTCAGTTAGCGGATCATTAGTAAATGACCTAGGTTCTGTTTTCCCTGGTTTTTCTTCTTTACTGGGATCAACTGGACTGTAATTCTCTACTGATGGTTCACGAACAGCTTCTGTATTTGAATTCAATTGTTGGAAATCCTTCTCCGACAAGAATCCGCCGTGAATTATCTCTCTATTGCTGAAAGAACCATAATTTGAATCGGCATATAATTCTTTGATGGTGAAGCTCACCACCTCTGGTTCTTCAACAAAACCATATAAATCTTTCCTGGAAGAAACTTGATACTTACTCGTGCTCACCATGGGCGCTTCTTTGGGGCTAATGGAATCTCCGGATTCTCCTCGAGTTTCTTCGTAGGTCTGGAATTGGAACTTGAAACAGAATCTTGATTCCTCTTTCTTGGCAGATTGATCGTGATCGGAATTCTCAAAGTTGGTAATTTCAGGTGCACTTTCCGGCTTGAAACAACCTGAAGCACTTGGATAATCCACCTCGGGGGTAACAGTGTCTCCATTTGCATCGTCAACGGCGTTGCTGTTAGTATGGTCGCCCCCGGAACTGTTACCTCTTTTTAATCTGCAGGAAGAAAACGAATCAGGTTTAAAGAATCCATGATATATAGTTTCAATTCATGAATGAGAAAACTAAACAATCCCACTAATTATCAGTCTTCCCATTCTGCTTACCTGAAGACGTATATACCTAAGAGACCGATCAGGTAAAACATGTAGCCGGTGGCAGAAAACCAGAAAGAACTAACAAAAAGAAATATTTTGGTGAACAAAAACTCATTGACAGATCTTTTGTTCACCAAATCGAAGTGGGTACCGGAAATAAACATCTTTGGGCTTCCAATCAATTCAATCCACCTCTCAGCCACTTGTGGTTGAAGCAAGAACTGAATAACCGTCCTTGAAAGTCATTGCAAAATTTGGAAAGGGAAGAATATGAAGCTCACTGGGAAAATCTAGAACAAAGAGGTTGAGATTTGACCTAATCAACGAGAAAAAGGGGAAGAAGATCAAAACTACTTGCCAGAGGGGAAAGGAACCTGTGAATGACTTAAACTCTTTGCTGGTCTTTTGGGTTGGAAGCTAGAAATTTGGTCAGAAGAAGATAATATCAGTTGAGGACTCTGCGTATTCTCTACACGTTTTGAGGACGAGATATATATCAGGTTAAAATTGGAATGTTACGCAATATATATGATATTAAACTTGCTAATTAAAAATTGGACCAATTAATCTCCATTCCTTTCTTTTTCTTTCCATAAAAAAGGAAACTGTTTACGAAGTATTAACGACGTGGTTTCACTCTGATGAAGGAAACGGAAATACCAGCTCCAGCGGTTCATCACGCTTCAATAATTGGACTGTTTGGTTCAGTGTGGACCGTTGAGTTAACCAGAATGGGCCTCTTACCTCTGTGGGTTTCAATTACCATTAGCCAAGTCTATAATGCGCGCTGTGCCATGGACCAGTAGATCATTAATGGAATGGAAGTATGGAACATGTCTTTGACTATTGACACTTTGATAGGTAACGCACCTAGCATAGACAAATTATTATTTGGTGTGACGCTAGGCTCCAAGTACTATACGTCGTATTCTCTTTTTCCCTCCTATTAAATAATTGAAATAGAAACACAGAATGAAGTCGGGGCAAGTTTGGTTCACGGGAATAGGCCAATAAGGAGGGGTTTGGAATTGGAACCAGGATGGGCCATTTCAATTCCAATTTTTGGTTGGACAGAATCCAAATTTCATTCCGATTATTGGTGGAATGGCATTCATCCATTTAAGAGAATGATCTTTTCCTCCCTCTCTATTGGGAATGAAATTCTATTCAAATTTATATCAATTCCTATCTAAATCAAACAGATTATGAGAATAAACCGTTTCGATTCTGAGGGATTTTGATTCTAATTTTAACTATAAACCGAATAGACCCTTAGAGTTCAAACCATATTGATAAGGGCAGATTTGGCCCTCCAACGACATTATGACACCTGGCACCTCATGCCAAATAAGTGCAGCCCCTTGACAGCTAGACAGCTCGACCTTGCCATAGGCAGCTCGCCATCATGCAGCACTCACAGGCAGCTCGCTACCATGCAACACACAGGCAGCTCGCCACTAGGCAGCTCGCCATCATGTAGTCTGGAAACTCATGACAATGTAGATGGCAACTCATCAAGTATCAGCTCGCTATGGAATGAGCTCGGGTACAATAATGTTCCGAGCTAAAGGTACTTCAGGACGAGTTCATCCTAGTTCGCGAATTAAAAGGATCAAGTTCACGATAGTCTAGACCCAGGCAAGTGAGCCACCTCGGAGACAACTCACCTCAGGCAAAACCACCTCGGCACGTCACCAACAGTTTATCACAAGTAGCTCGCAACAAGGCTGCTCGTTATCGAGTAGTCCGGTGTCCCGCGAGAAGCTTCCTGCCTGACAACCATACCTGCCGCATTGCTCCCATGTCCTTTGTCTGGCGGCGCAGCACCTGCAGATTCAAAAGGCTATACCCACGTCTCTCGACAGGTGGCATCGTGACTTGCGGGTTGTCTCTTGATTGGCGGGACCGTACCAAGCAATTATCATTGTAGCTCGCCTGCCTTCAGTCCTGACAATAACGGTCAGCCACCTCGAGATGCTACCTGACAAGCATATCCCGCCACAGCAGGGATACATGGCTGACTCAGCCGAACTTGTCAGAGCATCGGTATATAGACACTTCAACTCCCCAGGGACCAAGGTATCGCATATTCACCACTCTCTAGCTTTCTCATATTCTTGCAAGTTTATTCTCTTTCAGCTCGCTACCGAGTTCTAATTTAAGTATCGGAGAGTCCCCGCCGAATATTCAATCCCGGATCCCTTCATCCTTCTTGCAGGTATCTCTTGCCCGTCGCCAACTAAAAACCTCATCACTTCCAGCTAGGAGTGACCGGATTGCGCATCATCACATATCACCCCAACATTTCAATTCTCTCGGTTTTCTCTCTTTCTATGCGTGTTAGTTTTTAAGAGGCTCAAGAGAAGCACCTGCTTTACGCATAAGGTAGGAAAATGTCATTATATGCTCAAATTTGTAAGACAATGAGGGAAATCTCCATGTGCTACAGAAGATTGGTGTGTGAACACTAAATACTGAAAAAGCCATGGCGTTGAACTTGGTCCAGATTTTGGTGGCTTAATTGGTGCTGATGATTGAGATTGAATGTAATTAGGTGGTAATATAACTTTCAGCTGATGTAATAACTAGTTTTGTTAATATCAAATTTGAATTTCACGTGTGGTAGCTTGACCGGATTAGGAAAAAAAAAAAGAAAACGCGAAATTTTCTTAATTAATTTATGAAATGGAAAATTAATGTTTGATATTAAATAAAAAAGTTGGTTAAAGTGAAATATATAAATGAGAAATGAGGGACATTCCATGTGAATTTGTAGCTTAAAGTAAAGTAAATGTTACATGTGCATGTATAGAGATGTCTGAAATTTGGACTTGAGAAGAAGGCAAAGTGGACGACGTCAAGATACACGCGCGCCCTTTTGTGGACTCGCGTGATGTGGGAGTGAGGGACGTGGCTTCTTTGAAATGTATGTGTCAACCGTGAACTCTACTTTTTCTGTTGGCGATATGTGTTTTGTTTCAGATGGAAAATGCTTTTGTAGTTGTAACACGCCCATACCATTTCCATTGCCTCATTTTGGGTCTAATATACGTGCCTAAAAACCGTAAACCTCTAAAGCTTGGTTTCAGTCAGTCACCCTTCTACTGGTTCAAGTGTCCAGTCTAGCCCATTAAAAAAAAT
The DNA here is from genome assembly GCF_000365185.1 of Nelumbo nucifera. The sequence continues at coordinate 6,723,533 of NW_010729093.1, read as the reverse complement.
CCAGAAAATTAATCTGGTCAATGTTTCATCAGTTTGACTGTCTTAGTCCGATTTCAGAACTCAGAACACTGTTTTGATCAGTACAGCGGGGAGTGACACTGTCATTTCCAATTAAGCCAATACAATGGGGAGAGTTGAGGCTTGACTTCTTGAGGGTGTTCCTGTTATACCAACAGTTTTAATTTTAGGTTGTATAATGGGTTCGGAGCTTTTATATATATATATATATATATATATAATAGCGGGACTCATGCAATGTACAGATTTTATTGAGTGAAAGTGAAAAAATGGAAATACATAATAGTAAATATTTTTTTTTTTCATTGTAACACTATGAACTAATGTTTAAATTATATAATTTATAATTTACACGAAAAAAAGAAATGTATTTTAAAAATACTATGAACTAATTACATTTACTTCTTGAAGATTATTGATAATAAGTACATATTTTCAAAAGTAATTTTAATGATTACATTTTTTTATTTTTTGGTAATTTATGGAAACCATGTTAATCCTTTTTTGGTAATTTTTGGTAATTATGACAAAATTATTGGTACTTTATTTTTGGTTATTTTCTTGGCTAATTTCTGTTCATTAAATGTAACTTTCTGCTATTTATAGCTTAAATTATAGTTAAATAAATAATTTAAATATAATTACTTTTAATTATAGTACAATATTTAATTATATTACTTACAGTTTCAAGTATAATATTTAAAATACAATTTAAATTATAACATAATTAATTAACAATTAAAAAAAATTGTTAACTAATGAATTAATAAAAAATATTAATATTTTTTAATAAGTACAATATTTTAATAAACATCCTTAATTAGTAAATACTGGAATTACTGAAAATACTTAAAAATACAGATAATTATTAATACTTTAATAATTAAAAATACATTATTTATAATAAATAGTGTTAATCAATTAAAATATTGTAATTATTAAAAATACTATATTAATTAAAAATACTGTTAATTAATAAATTCAGTATTTCAATAAATACTTTTAATTAATTAATAATACCATAATTATTAAAAATACTATATGAATTAAAAGTACAGTTAATAATGTTAATGAATAAAATATTGTAATTATTTAATTACTATTAATTAATAAATACTGTACTTGTTAATACTTTTTTAGTAAATTCTAATTTACATCATATTAATTAATAAATACATTATTTAATACTGTTTTTGAATAAATACTGATAATTATTTAAAAATATTGTTAATTAATAAATATGATTAATACTGTTAATTATTAAAAAATGTTGTAATTATATTAAAGTACTATATTATAAAATACGGTTACATCTCCCTCTCTCTCTCTCTCTCTCTCTTAAATGTCTTTTTGAAATGTATTAATAACATGCATTAAAATAAGAGGCATTGAAAAACCCAAATGTCTCTCTCTCTAATAGTGCGTAGCTTTATTAATCTAATAATGATAAGCAATGATTATCTTTTTATATTAAAAAAAAAGAAAATAGGAAAAATGCAAAAATTTTAAAAAATAGATAAATAGCTTCTCTTAGAAAGTAATTTTAATGATTATATTTTTTAATTTTTAGAAATTTATCATATTTATTAGAAATCATGTTAATCCATTTTTTGTTATTTTCATCGATAATTTCTGTTCATTAAATGTAAGTTTCTACTTTGTATAGATTAAATTACATTTAAATAAATCATTTAAGTGTAATTACTTTCAATTACTGCTTAAAATTTTAATTATATTACATATAGTTTCAAATATAATTTAAATAATATTCAAAATAAAATTTAATGTTAATAAATTAATGAATGTTAATTAAACATAACAAAATTTATTAAAAATACCCAAGCCAGAAAATTTTGAAAAATATTGAAAATTAATAGTACTTTTATTAACTATGGCATTTATTTATTTATTTAATTTATTTTTACTAGAAGCAAATGAAAATTAATTTTGTAGTGACTAATATGCAAGAGTAAATGCTGAAAATACTGAAAACTATTGAAAACTACTCATATTCAAAAATTACTGAATAATAATGAAAAATACCAAAAATTCTGAAAAACCTAAAACTTAAGTAAAATACTAAAAATAATTAGAAAATTAAGTTAATCGTATTTTATTGCAAAACAATTCTGAATAATAATGAAAAACAATGAATATTAATTATTAACAGTAATATAATTAACAATAATTATATTTAAACTGTAATTAACAGTAACTATAATTTAAGCTATAAATAGCAAAAAATTACATTTAATTACCAAAAAAATAAATTTAATTACCAGAAAATTACATTTAATTAGTTTTAGCCATGAAATTAGCAATATTTCTGAAAATATGATCATTTATACAAATTTCTATATTTTAATTAAATACATAAATTTAATAATTACAATATTTTAATATCTAACAATAATTTAATAATTAATAGTATTCAATAAATTCGATTTTTATTAAAAAAAGTATTAATAATTACATTAATAAATAATGTATTTATTAATTAATCAATAGTATTTATTAAAAATAATGTATTTATTAATTAACATTAAATTAATAATTACATTACTTTTAATAATTAACAATATTTTAACGAATATAGTATTTAATAATTAACAATATTTTAACAAATATAGTATTTAATAATTAATACTTTTTAGTTAATTACAGTATTTATTAATTAATAGTATTTAATTACTTAGCAATATATTCAATAAATATAGTATTTTAGTAATTACAATATTTGAATACTTATTGTATTTTAATAAATGCATTATTTATTTATAGTATTAATAATAATTATAGAATTTTTAAAATAATTAATTGTATTTATTGAAATATTTTATTGATTAATAAATACAATTTTAAAATGGTTCTGGCTCTTCTAGAAACCTATAATGTGCAATCTATATATAATTTAAAGCATAATAAATATAATTAATAAATCACTAAAGTTAATAAAAGAACTAAAATTTAGCAAGGTTTTATCTAGCAGTAATTAAAAGTTATGAAATTAATAAAAAATAATTAGTACTTTTAATAGTATTAATAATAATTATAGAATTTTTAAAATAATTAATTGTATTTATTAAAATATTTTATTGATTAATAAATACAATTTTAAAATGGTCATGGTTCTTCTAGAAACCTATAACGTGCAATCTATATATAATTTAAAGCCTAATAACTATAATTAATAAAGTCACTAAAGTTAATAAAAAAATTAAAATTTAGCAAGGTTTTATCTAGCAGATGTTAAAAGATGAAATTAATAAAAATTAATTAGTAGTTTATAAATTAAAAAAACTGAAATATAATTTAATAGGATAATTGAAATAAATATAAAAGATTATGAAAAATAAAAATTAAACCATTTGCATAATGTCATAAGACTCCTCCTACTTAGGATTGATCATTTATAGCTTATCTCAACCTTGGGCTCAAGCAAATATTTTATTCCAAGCTAGGTCTAGCTTAGATCTATAGCAAGCGTACATATAAATTATTGATAGGATAATTAAATTTTAATAGGTTTATTAGGGGTGAGCATCATTCGATTAATACCGAAAACCAAACAAAAAATTTTGGTTTATGTTTTTTTTTTCAATTTTTGGTTAAATCAGTTTTTGGTATTAGTTTTTAGAATTAGAAATTCGGTTAACCAAATTAACCAAACTTTCTATTATTATATGTAATATATGATACATATAATATATAATATAATGAAATTTGATTTCATAATATATATTTTATAATATATAATGTATATTATATGTTATAATATTGATAATAGAATATATATTTTAAAATTTGGTTTTAATCAAAATAACCAAAATTTTTGGTTTCGATTAATTCGGTTTTTATTTTTTTAGCTCAATTTTGAAAATTTGGATTTTTTTTGTCTGATTTTTAACCGAATAAACTGAATGCTCACCCTAGGTTCTATCTAGCACTATTAAAAATTAGTATTGATAAGATAATTAAAATTAATAATAAAAAGTAACAAATCATTTATAACGTAACCTAACCTGATTAGATCTATTAATTTACAGGCTCAAGCAACTATTTTCTTTTGAGTTAGGTCTAGCTGAGATATACACCAAGCCTACACATTATTACTAAAACATTTTTGTAATAAATTATTAAAATAAAGATTTAATTATTTTAAACAACATTGTATTCTTTCCTTAGTTATAAGTATTGGTTATTACACTTTTTTTGATAAATCTCATGCATCGCATGGGTCCCTACTTGTGTGTGTGTGTGTGTGTATTCCTGATCTATGATGAGTCTAGATCTAAGTAAATATAGCATTGTAAGCACATTCAACGATTACTTAATAAATATTTTGAAAACTATCTCAAAAGATGTGTTTTAATCTTTTTCAAGGATAGGTTGGGGGTATTTTAAGGAATAGGTGTCAAAAATTTTCTAAGTGCTTACTCAATGTGCCCATTATGTGTGCATAGTTGATCCAGAGATTCCAAACTGATCTACCACAAACAAAATATGTAAAACAAGCTATTAACACCCAATTAAAAACAGGCACTTTAGCAGTTATAAAGAAACATATACTGAGAAGAACTTGGAAAATGTTAGGATAGATAGATAGAATGCATATTACATAATTTATGATCTAGTTCCATGTGGAAAATGCACATGAACCCATTATGATTTTTAAAATGACAAAAATTATTTATTATTTAAGATAATTTATACGAATTACTCATACTCAACACACAAAATACATAATAACTAAACCCATTACTGTGACTTAATATGTACGAATTCATAACATAGATTTGATATAAAATTCTATCTAGCTAGATATATATAGACAATACAAATCAGTTGATTGTGTCATGCCCATCGATTCAATATACACATCGCTCAATATCATACCATATGTTTAAACCTTGCTTCCACTTGAAGAAATGCCCAAAGATGACTACTAGCTACGTGATATCATCAATTGCTTTCTAGTCTCCGGCTATCATAAAGAAAAGAAGGCTTCTATGATTCTATTAATGGGTTCATGCATGAGACTGAAATCGACCGATTGGAATTATCATCGTTTTCCAACCAATAACTATTAATGGGTTCATGCTAGATTCAAATTCCACTTTCATTACTTCCCTTGTCATCTTGATCATTGAGATTCTCTTGTAGTCACCCCTTCAAGCTTCAACTTGAAAGGTTATTCGCTCCCGGTAGAAGCTCCAACGACAAGATTGTGAAGATGAACGTGTCTGATTTTTGTGTTAGAATCCGGAATCCCCATCAATTGGAGCTCTGGCGACATGTACCCTTTCCTAATTTGCATTCTCAAATCTCAAGGGCCCAGTCGTCTGTGGTGAAGTGTAGCCGGTGAGGTTTGCACCATCGACATAGTCATAGAATAGACTATGTCGCCAGAGTGGTGGCCGGAGATGAAAGCACCAAAAAAAAAACTTGATGTGACGTGGTATCTTTTGGAAATCATGGTGAGCCATATTGTCATTTGTCGGAGCTGCCATGCCCATGCATGCTTCCACTTGATGAAAAAATTTGTGTTAGAGAATAATACATATGCATTCCACCTAACTGTAATGTTTTTTTCGGTAGGGGCATGTATGTAATGTTTGGTGCTAAGCTACCATATTTTTACTTCATCAAACAAATCAACAACAATTATATATATATATATATATATATATATATATATATATACAACAACAATTATATATATATA
>NW_010729093.1:6703279-6717745 GCF_000365185.1 Nelumbo nucifera | reverse complement strand
TATATATATATATATATATATATATATATATATATATATCATAAATTGAGGCCCATTTAAAATTTGAAGTGTTTTAACTTTTTAAGACAAAAAAGGCAAATTAAATTTCATTCAACCATAATAAAAGAACAATTCCTAGGTCTTTTTGAATAACCAGAATTTGCAGCTATATATAGGAATGTGATTGGCTTGTACCCGGGTGAAGCCATTTAGCAGCAGTCCTCAATAATTAATGAGAGTTTGACTTGTACCCGGATGAATGGACGTTCCAAAATCAGCCTCTCTTCACAAAACCTGAGGTAACTGTTGCGACAATGTGAGCTTAAAGAAACTGCAAAAAAAAAAAACTTTGGGAGGTGATGAGATATATGAGACAACACAACCCAAACATCTCTATCTAAATTCTAGATGGCGAAGATATAAATAAACGAAAGAACGTGCGATTCGGGGATGGGCTATTTCACTGTCTGCGTCATTCGGCCGAATTGAGCCTTCCCAGCACCGACTATAATTATTATATAATAGACTTGTTAATTCATATTTTGCATATAAGAATAAACATTAATGATTTGGCTTAACAATTTTAATGACTGTTAATAAATATTGATTCTTATTTAAGGTTTAATTACTGTATTTGGTAATTATTATGGGGCATGCTTTGAATAAACATTAATGATAATTGATGATTGTTATTTCGTTTTTTATTATTTACTTAATTCAGTAATTTTCAGCAAGTAATTATTTGATTTAATTTGAATTATTCTATTTTTTAATTATTTATAATAGACATTTAGGGTAGTCTATTTATTTGACTCCATACTAAGTAAGGGGTAATTACAGTATCATTTAATTTGAAATTTACTATTTAACAATAAGAAATCAATGTCCTGTTGAGCAACCCACCCCCAAAAAAGTATCAATAACTTTGAAATCATTAATCTATTTATAAAATAGTAAAATTAGATGGATATTTACAACAATATCACCAATACTGCTTTATATTTAGGGACATATGAATGGATAAAAAGCATTTAAATGATATCCATTAAAAGAGGCAACGAAGGAAAAAAATCATTCAATAAGCTGCTAAGAAAAATAATCCATACCAAACAACATTTGCAGATGCATCCATCCTCTGAAATAAGAGATGAAAAATATATGACTACAATCAACTGATAATATAATTAGGACTTCAAAGCCCATCCAATAGAAGAAACATGAAAGAAAGAATAATAATGGAACCATCCTAAGTATGGAAGTCACCTCCAAGTTCGGTGGCAATGCTTCTTTTGATTGATCATGGTTACGGATTTTAAGTCTAAGCTCCCCACAACGCACATAGGCTGACTAGAATTTATCTTTAGGAAAAATGTAGGAAAACCTGTACATAACATAATGGTATGTTTGAATTATGAGAATTGAGAGATAGAAATATGAAATGTAGGTTGAAATTATAATTTTGGGCATGTTGGTGTGTCAAATTCAAGTCAATTAGAATACTCATAGTTTTTTACTTCATTCATTTCGTAGCAATTTGAATAGATTTTTATTCCATGTCTTTATTGCATAATATAGATTAATAATTATGAAATCAGTAATAATAATATTATTACTATTATTTACTAATAATATATTCTTATTAAGTGTGTATTGATTTTGAAATCAGTAATATAAATTATTATTATTATTATAATTATGAAATAATTAATTTGTTATAATTATGATTTTTAGTTAACTCCTGAAATAATAGTTGCTTTTATAATTCTTTTACTTTAACAATAATGGATAATTGAAAGTTTATAATTTAACTTTAACCAAATAAATATTTATTGGAGAATAATAATAATATTAATTATAATAATAATAAAGTAAATAAGTAACACTAATTATATATTTATAGAATAATTAATATGAATTAATATAAATATAAAATGATTTTATTCCGATTAATAATTATCATTGTTATAATTAAGGAATTAATTATCAATAAGTAATTATAATCAGCAATTAAATTTTATCAGAAATCATTATTGTTAGAAATAATTATGTCGACAGAACCGTAAGTCAAAAGCGCGCGACGGCATTCTCACACTTTGTTCTGCGTCAAAAGATTGTTATTTCATCAAATGGGAAATAAGATAGAAGATGATTGTTGTCTTGTCCCCATTCTCCACTAGAGTTGGAAAATAAAAGGAAAAGGGAAAATCTATGTACACGACTTTTTTTACATTTTTCTTAAATACATCATGACTTTTCAAAACATCCATCGCTCCGGAGAGCTCCCTATTAACGAGTTTTGTTGTCTAAAATTCACATTTGAGTTCATCATTAACGGTTATTAAGAGAAGTTGTCCACATAAGCATTATAGTATTTTATATAATTAAACTATCCCTAAATTGAAAATCAAGCTTATTATATTTTTATAGCAAAATTATCCTTCACTGAAACTAAATTGTTAGTTCAGTATCTAGGTAGGAAGATAATAAACAATGTCTTTTTTGAAAGGTAATTTTGACATTTTCAACAAATAACATGATCGGTAAATGATACAGACCCATTTGACACTTTTTGAAAATTTAAGTACTGCAATGACATATTTAAAAGTTCCAATACTAACTTAACACAGCCCCCAAGTGAAAATTTTCCTTTGAAATAAGACAACATTCATCACCTTCTTCCTTGAGATTAAACCAAAACAGCGCAACAGTGAGGGATATGCATTCAAAGCAATGGTGAAGGGTTTTCCTTCACATTTTGAAGGAAACAAGTTAGTATGCATTATTATTATTAAAGCCATCAGAGAATGTGAAACAGTAGAGATAACCGTTCTTGGACCACAGATGGTTTGAACACCCAAGCAAATTTAGATACTGGAATGATTATAACTTTATAAGCTATAACCCAAACAAAATCCATGGAAATTTAACGAATCCTACTTATGGTTGTCGCCACCACGTCCACGAGAATCCCTCCATTAGTCATCCAATTTCACTCTAAATTTAGACACATCTCTTTGTATTTTGTTGGTCGGGTTGGCTGAAAACAACAAGGTAATTTCGTCCCTGGGTTCTGGAGGTGGGCCGAAGGCTTCGAGGATTCGGGGACGAAATGCTAAGGCCGAGGACTGGAAGTCGAGGCTATTGGTATGCCGAGCTTCAAGGAAGCCGATGGCTGGTAGCTGAGGTGCTGCAAGACAAAGGATGTTAGAGGCCCTAGGTGAGAACCCGAGGCAGAGACTTTGAAGGTCAAGTCAATACGAGGGTATGAAGAGGGGAACTAAGCATAGACGAGGGCTCCGAGGAGGCTACCCGTAGATACTAAGTTCCCAATGTAAGGATACTCAAATTCTGTGGTAGGACCAGACTTCAGGATCAGGACCCCTCAGCTAGAGGGGGGTACCCCCTATTTATACTTGAGCCGCCTAGAAGTTGGTGGAGATAAACGCCTGAGATGGGAGTTGTACGATGGCGGTCAGCGAGCTTTGCGAGGACGTGTGGGCGCTTCACGATTGACTCCGTACGAGTGGTGCAGGGTACCCCCTGTTGTGGTTAGTCGCATCCCTGGTTCTGGCATTCATGGACTGGGCCTCTTGGGTTGGGCCACCATACATCACTTGCCCCCCATTTTCAAGGCCAAGGTGAAGACTTCAGCTTCGGCTGATGGGAGTAGTAATGGTGAGCGCCAGTGGATCCGACAGCCGAGGTGTACCCTGCAGTGGCGTTCTCTTTTGCGTCTCCACCTGGTTCGTCTTCATAAGTTGGGCCAAATCTGCGAGCGATCTGCGACACTACTGCTTCAAATAGGCAATCGGGGGCCGTATTTTGCACAAGTTTATGCATTGGGAGAACACCCCATGCATGGGACGGATTTCCAGTCAAACCGGTATGCACGTTTGCGCAGCCGGGTTACATAAACCGATGGGTCACAGTGGGCAGACATGCTAGTTCGGCCCGTGCGTGGGCAGACATGGGTGCTTAGGGGTGCGGCACGGCTGGATCGCATGTGCAGAGGCGTTTTGCATCAGTTAGATCTGAGATGATCCAAGTCGTCATTAGTGTATCGTTTTGCCTTCCGAGGACGAGCGTTACACAGTGTGCTGCGGTTGGGTTGTGGTGGCGGTGGCTCCTTAGCCATTGGATCTCGAGATATTTGGGCCATTCATTCTCCTTTAAATAGGGGCCTTGGCGGTAGCATTCTTGTCGTTTGCCTCTAAGTGCCTTTGCTTTTGAGTGAACTCAGCTCCCAGACTCTCACACTTTCCACACTTCGTTTTCACTTCTTCTTCCTCTACATCCCTTTAGGTAATTTTGAACGATGTCTTTCTCAGATTCTGGACCTGAGTGCTATGATCTTCCAAATGAGTCAGAGGGGAGCCCCACCTGAACCCCTTCTCCCTTTCTCCTTTGATTCCTTCTACCCTTGTTCTCCTTTGGCAAGAAGTTGAAGTGCTTCGGGAGAGGGTAGCCTCCAAGGTTGCTCAAGGCAACCGTCAAGGCGATGACCTTCCCTGCGAGAGTGCCGCCTCCGTAACGTCGAGGGAGGCTGAGGGGTCCTCCAAAGTCGAGGGGGAGGAGACCCCAGACCCTGTTCTCGAGATGAGGGCTGCCCAGGCAGTAGCTGAGACCGATATCCTTCGCCTAGGATTTGAGAATTCTTTGGACGGGGATCAGGTCAAGGCTCTAGCGAGGCAGTACTTCATACCCTCATCCTACGGTATGAGGGTACCCAAGGTGGGCAATCGGCCGTGGACTCCTAAGGAGGGGGAGATCTGCGTTTACCAATATTTTCTCCAGTTCGGTCTTTGGTTCCCCATTCACCCACTGATCTCTGAACTGTTGAGGGCGTATGGGATCACCCTTAGCCAGCTGGTGCCCAACACCGTTAGGACCATAGTGGTGATGTTGGTGGTGTCTCAGTTCCAGGGGGTGGAACCAACGCCGAAGCTCTTTCGAACGCTATTTGTGCCGAGGAAGCATTCTTCTGAAGACGGCATGTACTACCTTCAACCCGTAGACCAAGCCAGTAGACAACTCCTCTTCCGTGCATAATTGGAAGGGTAAATTTTTCTTTTTGTTCTGTTCCGAGGGTTGGTCCTTCAGGTCAGGGTGCAGAGAGGTTAGCTAGGTTGTGGAGAAAAGTGTCCCCCTGCTCACGATTGAGGAGAACGATAATCTTTCATGGTTGCTCGACCTAGGGAGAGTCCAAGCCCAACCTTTGGTGGAGGAGGTCCCACTAGTCTTTGCGGGGTTCAGCCCTGCTCCCCTTGGTAGGAGAGGCCCAGTAGCCCCTTAACACGTCCCCTCGTCCTCTTCCTTACACTGTGTTCTAATAGTTTTGCTTTGTTTACAGAGGTGCCGATGGACGCTCGGAAGGTTGTTCTAGAACGTGCTCGCGCAATGCAGGAGCAGGTGAAAATGCCTCAAAGACCTTCCGATGGGGCGCCAACACAGAAGGAGAAGCTCCCTGCCCCTGCAAAGAGGGATCTTCTCATCAGGTCCCTGCCAAAGGGACCACTCCAGCAGCTCCCACGAAGAGAGCAACTTCATAGGTCCCTGCTAAGGGGAAAAGGCCTCTCGAGGAGGGCCAGTTGATGCGGGAGCAATAGGTGCCTCCGAAGCCGACCAACGGGTTGAAAAAGCCCACTCAGGAGACCTAGGCGGGGCAAAAGAGGCCGATCGAGGAGGATGTGGGGGATCAACCACCGCAGAAGGTGGCCCTTGCCGGGAGCTCAACGGGGGATGCCCGGAGGGGGTCCCATAAAGAACGGATGGGGTCGTTTTCTGCCCCCACACCCCTGGAGGAGCTCGCCAAGCGGTCCAACCAAATCTTCTGTCCCCAATGGAACGTCCGCGAGGAGGGGGTTTGTCAGGCCCAGGTGAGCGGGGCCCTTCTCTCGAGGGATCGCTTTCAGATGCTAGGGAGCGCTCCAGATAAGGTAGACCCAGGGTTTGGAAAGCCTAGTCGAGGTAACACTTGTCCCTTTTCCTTCACAGTTACTTATTTTTCTGTGTAATAATAAATGTTCCTTCGCTGCAGATCTACCTTCACTTTGTTGGCCTTGGGGATCGGTTTAAGCTAACCTTGGCCCAAATGGACAAGCTGGAGGAGAAGGGGAAGCTCCAGCAAGTTTCTGGCGCTGCCAAAGAAAAGTACCACAAGTTCCGGCAAATCCTCATCGATGAGTAGAAATTCCGAATGGAGGCTCAGGTGCAGCTGAAGGAGGCATAGGGGAGCCTCTCCAAGGAGCAGATGGAGAGGGCCTGCATCGAAAGCCTTCTCTCTGAAGCTGAACAATGACTCAACCAGGCCGAGGGGGACGCTGCCGAGGCGAAGAAGCGAGTTGCCGAGGCAGAGAAGAAGGTCGAGGAGGCAGTGAAGCATGCTGCGGAGGCTGAGCAAAAGGCTACCGACGACGAGAAGAGGGCCCAAGAGGCCGAGAAGTGGACCAAGGAGTTGGTCGATCTCACCTCCGAGGCTTACTTGGACGGGATTGAGGATACTAAGAAGGCGCTTGCGGTGGCTCTGCCTGAATTCGACGCCGAATCTTTGAAGGTGATCCCCGACTCTCCCGAGGAGGCTGCTAACTCCTCTCTTCCCCCTCCGACAAGCGGTGAGGCTTATGCTAGGTTTATGTTTTCTTTTGTTTTCTTTATACTTGTGCATGTGTTCAGCCTTGGAGGCCGTGAATGAATTTTTGTAAAGCCCATTTTTTGAATATAATGGAAATTGGTGGCATTTTTAATCTCCTCTCGAGTACTTGATTTATGCTTTCTGTTGTGTTCTATTTTCTTTTGCTTGCTTTTCTATCTTATTTTTCGCCAGGGGGCCCTTGCCCCCCCTTAAGTAGAAAGATCATAGCGTAAAATAGTCCACTTCGGCTTGTTACACGCGTGCCCTGTGTGTGTGGCGGGGGGCAGCTGAGGCAAATCCATACAATCGAATTGTGGCTCATCTGACTTAACTTCCATTTAAGTGTTCACTTAGGCGAGGCTGAGGTGGCCTGCGACGGGGGGAGGAGGCCGAGGTGGAGAGGGAGCTTGCTTGGCTCTCTTCCTCCGGATATTTAGGCAAAGCTAAGTTGACTCGTCGAGCTGTGGGCGAGGCCAAAGCGGAGCTAGGGCTCGCCTGGCTCCCATTTCCCTAAGTGTTGGCTTCGGTGAGGCCGAGGTGTCCTGTCGCCACAGAGGTGGGGCGTTGAGGGACGTAAGGACTGAGAGGGCACGGTCCTCTAGGGAGGCCATGCGCCCCTGCCAGTCGCGAAGCCGAAGAGTTGTAAGTACTTAGTAGGTATACGCACTGAGCATTGAGCCGAAGGGGAACTTTGCTTCATTCATTCAATCATTACAAATAGATATTACAACTACTTGTAGTACATCCGAAGATTCACTGAGTTCCATGTTCGAAGGGCGGGTCTTCCATCTAGATGCTCCAAGTGAAAGGTGTCGGGGCCAATGACTCACTTAATCTTGTAGGGGCCTTTCCGCCTTATTTGTGCTTGCTCTCGGGCTTCTTCCAGCAGATCCAAGTTTGCTCTGAGGGCTTTGCTATTTTCGGCTTCGCAGTACACCTCAACTCAGGGTGTCAGTTGGCTGATCTCTGCTGGGATCACTACTTCCATGCCGTAGGTTAGGCTGAAGGGTGTTTCCCCGGTGGCTGTCCGAGGTGTGATTCGGTAGGCCCAAAGTATACTATTTAGTTCATCAGCCCTTAGGCTTTTTGCCCGGTCTAATCTGGTCTTTAGCCCTTAGGCCTTGTACTCGCCATTTACTTGATTCACCCCCAGCTAAGAGTCACTGAAGGCTTCAACGTGTGAGGAGCCGAGGTCTCTAGCAAGCTGTAGGCCAGCGAGGAGGGCCTCATACTCGGCTTCATTGTTTGATGCTGGGAATTCAAATCTCACCGCATACTCTACAGCAACATCATTAGGGGTGAAAAGGATGAGGCCCACTCCGCTTCCTTTAGCATTGGAGGAACCGTCTACAAAGAGTTTCCATCGGGTGAGCCTTATCGTCCATGTGATCCCTTTCGACGTTTTCTGGGGTCTGGTGGAGGGCTTGACTGAAGGTACATTCCACTATGAAGTTTGTTAGGGCTTGTGCCTTGATTGCGGGCCCCAGCTAGTACCGAACATCAAACTCGAAAAGCTTGATGGTCCACTTTGTCAGGCGTTCCAAGGTCTCGGGCTTGACAAGGACAGCTTTGAGGGGCTGGTTTGTCAGGACCACTACTGAGCGAGCTTGAAAGTATGGTCTGAGCTTTCTATTCGAAACCACGAGGGCGAAAGCCAATTGGCTTTTGAACTAACTGCTTCATCCCTGACCGATAGGTATAGGTACAAGGTTTCTCCCTCACCGGCCGGGCGCGGAGGGGAGGTGAGGTAAGGTACACCTTGAGCTTCTTGATGGAACGGAATAAGGGTAGGCAGCAATCGACTGACTTCGACATGATGCGATTGAGGGCTGCTATTCGACCGATGAGTCTCGGAGTTTCCTTCCCTGTCCGAGGAGGTGTCATATTCAGTATGGATTGTATCTTCTCAGGGTTAGTCTCAATGCCTCTCTGAGTGACGATGAAGCCCAAAAATTTGCCTGATGTGATGCCGAAGGCGCATTTTCTATGGTTGAGCTTCATGTTGTACTTCCGCAAAGTGTTGAAGGTCTCGACTAAGTTTGAGATATGGGCCTCGACTTTCAGGATTTTTACTACCATGTCATCCACGTAGGATTCGACGTTCCTCCCCATCTGCTCCTTGCACACCTTGTAAACAAGGCGTTGGTTGGTGGCCCCAACATTTTTTAGGCCGAAGGGCATCACCCGGTAGCAATATGTGGCGTGATTGGTGATGAACGAAATCTTCTCTTCATCACCCGGGTGCATTTTTATTTGGTTATATCCAGTGAAGGCATCCATGAAGCTGAGTAGTTTGTACCCTGCAGTGGCATCAACGAGGTGGTCTATCCTTGGCAGAGGAAAACTGTCCTTAGGGTAGGCTCGGTTAAGGTCTGTGAAATCAATACAGATCCGCCATTTCCCGTTAACTTTCTTTACCATAACCACATTTGACAACTAGTTGGGGTAGTGTACCTCTCGGATAAAGCCGACATCAACAAGCTTCCCAACTTCCTCTTCTATGACCTTCCATCGTTCAGGTGCAAAGTTCTTATTCTTCTGCCAGACTGGCCTAGAGCTTGGGAGCTCGGGCCCTCACTCAACCAGTTCGGACAGGCTCTCTGAGGGAAGGTTGGACCCAACGCGGACTACTTTTTCGGGCTCATCCTCGTCTAGAGAGACCGGGACGAGGTTTTTGGCCGGCTGGCCTCGGCTCGCTGGTTCCTCCTTGAGGTTGAGGCCCTCTAGTGGCATGGTTTCTTTGTTCTTGCCCTTCAGCGCTACCACGTAGCATTGGTAGGCGACATGCTGGTTCCCCCAAACAACTCTGACACCGTGCTTGGTGGAGAACTTGAGAGTGAGGTGATAGGAGGAGATGACCACTCAAAGTGCATGAAGGGTTGGTCTCCCCACGATTGCATTGTAGGGTGAGCCTATTGTTATGACCAGGAACTCTGTTATCCTCGTCACCTACTAGAGCTCTATCCCTAATGCGACTGGTAGGGTGATCTTGCCCTCTGGTTTGACAACATTGCTAGAGAAGCCAACTAGTGGGATATCTACTAGCTGAAGGCGCTCCGGTGCTATCTTCATCTTCTTGAATGCTTCGTAGAAGAGAATGTTGGCCGAAAAGCCATTGCCAATGATGATCCTCTTGACTATGAAGTTTTCTATTATGGCTGAAACCACCAAAGCGTCATTGTGGGGGGACTTCTACCCCCTTCAAATCCTTGTTCATAAAGAAAAGGGACTCTTCCTACTTCGGCTTCTTGGGGGCCAACCCCTAGACGTTAAACTGCCTGATGTAGGCTTTGCAAGCTGAGGCTGAGGCTCCGCCCGAGCCCGTGCCTTCGGTTAAGATGTCGATGACGTCGGCTTCTTGCTGATGCTACTGCTGCTGTTGCTGTTGAGAGGATGAGGCGCTAGCCTCGCCTCCAACGTACTGCTTGAGGTGGCCTCGGCGTATGAGGAACTCTATTTCATTATTGAGATCATAGCAATCCTCAGTGTCGTGACCAGTGCCTCAATGGAATTTGCAGTACTTCTTTGGGTTCCCCCTTCGCGGATTCTTCTTCAACTTCTCAGGCCACTTCATGAACTTCTCCTCCCCAATCTGCATCAGAATCTGCGTGCGGGTGGAGTTGAGTGGAGTGTACTGTTTGTAAGCCAGGGCCGAGGCTGGTGGCCTCCTGTTGTTGTTGTTGTGGTCGTGGTCTCCATTCTTTCTCTTCTTTTCCAGGGCTCTGTCTCAGTGCTCGGTGCCCCTTTCTTGAACATCACCAGCTGAAGCCTCTTCGATTGCAATGTACTTAAGGGCCGAGCCAGGGAGGAGTCCGCTGATGGCAAGGTGCATGGAGACCATGGGGTCGAGGTCACGGACCTCAAGCTCTTCCTTCTTGAAGTGGTCAATATATGATCGCAAACTTTCTCCTCACTTCTGCTTAACCATCATTAGCGAGACAACACTCTTTCGGGGTCGTCGGCTGCTAATGCAGCGGGCAAAGAACAACTTGGAAAACTGCTCCCACGAGTTAATGGATCGAGGTGGGAGGCTTGAGAACCACCGTCGAGCGGCTCCCTTGAAGGTTGCTTGGAAAGTTCGGCATGTCAAGGCATCGGAGTATCCATATAGGATCATGAGTGCCCTGAAGCTCTCTAGGTGATCGTCCAGGTTTGTGTTTCCGTCATACATCTCCAAGGTGGGAGCTTTGAAGTTTGGGGGCAATGGCTCGATGATGATGTCGGAGGAGAAGGCATCCATTCTCCCCATAGAATTACTCGGTCCGACTGATAGTTCGGCCTTCCTTGATTTGTTGGAGCTCGGCTTTGACAGCACCAAGCTCCGCTCACAGTTCGACGGACTAAGGGTCAGGCATGGACTACGCGCTATCCGGCCTTCGCAGACCCAATGGGGTCGGCACAGACCCCGAGGTGTTCTGAGGTGAGACCGCGCGCCCTGCGCTTGGCGCGATGATCATTCAAGACATCTCAGAGATCCAAGACATGAGGGGAAGAGGCTCGGCATCGACCCTCGGCCCTAGAATGGGCATTGGGGTGACCACGACGCTTGCCTTCGTCCCTCGTGTTCGCCCTTCGGTGCCGATGATATTGTTCGGAGGGATAGCGGCTATCCTCAGATTGTGCTGGTTCCTCCTCCCTTTGGCTAGGTGGTCGGGAGTTCCCGGGTAGGTTGGCTGGGCAGTTGCTGCCGGACTCGGAGGGGTTGATCTGTGGCACGTGTCCGGGGCCGAGGGTTGGCTGCCTTGTGCTGACTCCTTGGCGGGGCAGTTCCCCTTGGGAGGACTTCCTGCTTGGGGGTAGCTCTGCTCGACTCATTGGGTTAAATACTCCAGGCGGTCGAGCACGACCTGGAATTGTTCAGTAGTGACAAGGTTCTAGGTGTTCTGGCTCTTCGCACCATGGTGATTGGAGCTTAGGGACTTCTTATTTTGTTACAATTCTTTAGGGGATCGTCTTAGCAACGTTCCCACCGACGGCGCCAATTGTTGGTGCTCGGGTGGGCTGAGGACAAGAAGGTAATTTCCCCCTGGGCTTTGGAGGTGGGCTGAAGGCTTTGAGGATTCGGGGATGAAATGCTGAGGTTGAGGACTGGAGGCCGAGGCTATCCGTATGCCGAGCTCAGGGGAAGCTGAAGGTTGGTAGTTGAGGTGCTGCAAGACAAAGGATGTTAGAGGCGTTGGGTGAGAACCTGAGGCAGAGACTCTGACGGTCAAGTCAGTACGAGGGTACGAAGAGGAGAACTAATCATAGAAGAGGGCTCCGAGGAGGCTACTCGTAGAAACTAAGTTCCCAATGTAAGGATGTTCAAATTCTGTGGTAGGACCAGACTTTAGGATCAAGACCCCTCACCTGGAAGGGGGTACCCATATTTATACTTGAGCCGCTTGGAGGTTTGGTGGAGATGAACGCTTGAGATGGGAGCCGTACGAGGGCGATCAACGAACTTTGCAGGGACGTATGGGCGCTTCACAATTGGCTTCTTACGAGGGGTGCAAGGTACCCCACTATGGCTAGTCACGTCCCTGATTCTGGCGTTTGTGGGCTGGGCCACCCTACATCACATTTCATCTAGAAAGTACATGGTTTTAACTAGCTATGGAGATTAAACTTTTTCTTGTGCTTGTTGGTTATATTGTTGGAAAACCTCGGAGTTTTTTTAATTAATTAAAAGCATTGGCAAATAATATCATGGGTATTGAGGATCTACGTACTCTGTTTCACAAACAAGTACCCTAATTTTGATTAGGTAGGTATTTGAACATTTGTTACTGACTTACTATTCAAACCATTGGAGAGAGTTGAAAATAAATGAAAACCATAATCCTGCTTTTGTCAATTGGCTAGGACAATGAAACGAGTTATCTTGGTCCTACTACTAACTACTGTAGAGAGAGAGAGAGAGTTATGGTTCGTTTGTGATATAGAAGAAGACGATGAACAGTGTTTTTCCTAGCATCATGAATTATAAAAATAGATATCAATATTTGGAGGGGTAATCTTTGATAAAACTGTTTATCTTTTAATGGTAGATTACGGGGTTTTATGGAGATTTTAAAAAGGTTTGGCGAATTTAAGGGGGTATTCTTTTTTTTTTGGATTTTGAGAGGGGGAAAGTTGGTCAATGGGATTTTGATTCCCATTGACCAAAAAACCCATGTTCATTTTTCAGATTTATATGRGGACCAGTGAAAGTTTATTTTCTGGGTAAGTGATACTTATCTCCTAGGTGGGTAAATTAACTTTCCCATATAGGGAAAAGTTGCCAATACTTGGATGGAACAAAAATGCCCCTTTTAATAATGGAATTTTTATGGCGAAGATGATAATTGCCTTATTTACATGGAAAATAAAAGAACACGGGTAAATACACTTACCCGAATAAGTCTTTCCTGAGAAACGCGTACCCAGATAAGTACATTTACTTGGATAAGTGACTTACTGAAAAACAAACGAGGCATAAGAAAAATGTGAAAAACCTCATGGTGAGTTTTAGATAATATCCCTTTAGCAAAGRTCAAACACTAGATTGTTTGGTTTGACAAGCCTTGATATCATCTCAATTAAGCTGTTAGCTAGGCAAGGTCCTTGAATATGTTTTTATTCACATGTCCCTAGATTTTCTCCATCCATCATGCAAATCTGCACAATTGATCAGTCCCAAGTCCCATATTACTGATGCTGACAAACATTAATTTGAGCCTTTCATCACAAGATCACAGCAAGTTGATTAAAGCATAGCGTGGATTCTTTTTGTTGTCTGAATTTGTGTCTGATTGTCAATGAACCATGAATCTATTTCAAGTGATCAATTTTAATTCGTGGATCCGTGCTTTGAGTTTGGAAATTATAGCCTCAAATTCGATCGAGATTCCACACCATAAGGGAAAGTGATGGGCCAATCGACTCATGTCCAGGTCAGGGTTGAAAAAACGCCCGTTTGTAGCCAGCCAGCCTCAATTATCTAACCATATAGAGAAAAAGGAAAGCATAAAAACATACGTGATTTGAATCGGTTCAAATTAGTGGGCTTGACTATTGCAACTTTAAGCATTAGGAGCTCAATGAGTACAATTAGTTAAGCCAAAGATCCTAGCTTACATGACCAAATTAATAACTACAAACAATGTGTATTAATTGCTAAGTAAATAACTTCCAATGTTGTAAACGCAGTAAAAGTWGCCAAGTGATCTGATTTATTACCCAGCCGGCCGGAACAGTAGGTGTTCAAACCTTCTTATATAGAAGATATATACATGGTAAGTTTCAGGATTTATCTCTTTTCTTCATAAGATAAGTTTTGAATAGGGTAAAAACGAACTCATCATCTATGCCAAAACATGCAATAAAAAGAAAAAGGAAGCACACATGGATTTAATTTACATGCAGAWGACCTGAAGTCATSTTATTTCTGTACATGAAGCAAGTTTTAAAAAAACAATTAATGACATTTTCAYCTTCAGTTACGTATATAGAAGAATGTTAGATGGTTGGTGAGTTCAGATAGACGTGTATCTACGCTCATGTATACAGAGCCTACCATCCAGTACTAAACTTCTTTATTAGGAGACGATTTGACGTACGATTAATAGACATGTGTATGTTGTTGGAATCAAAGATGATGTTTCACTTTTCATTTCATCATGTGTGGACTGTGTATGTATGCATGGTTTCAATTTAGTTATTTGTTGATGCTTTCCTTGTCCTTTCTTGCCGACGGTTTTCAGTGCAATGGGTTCAGCTTTCTTTGACGCACAGGCTGCAGAATGATATATTTTATTATTTCCTTTTTGATGAACCCGCTGAGGTAGATATAACTTACAACCTACAAGTTCAAC
>NW_010729093.1:6640034-6699594 GCF_000365185.1 Nelumbo nucifera | reverse complement strand
ACGATGAGCATTGGTGTGTATAACCGTCATAGGTGGTTCCGCCGGGTGTATATAATTTTGTCTCTAGCTCACCGGGACTGAATTTTATATCGGTTTTGAATCAATCTTACCCAATTTGTTATAGGACAGGGTCTGGTTGTAAAATCATGGAACCAATCTTCATTCAGGTTGGTTCTAGGGTCTAGGAGTTTACTATATTCGAACCAGTCYGGTAAATTGGTCTTGATTGGCCTTGGTGGAACCGGCCTGCGGATTGAACTTGCCTTAAAATAAACCCTACAATATTTTTAAAGATGTGGAGATTTGAAGTCAAACACCCATGGTTACAAAAGTCATGGTCTCATTTGACCATTGAGTTACTTAAGTGATCTAATAATTTGTTTTCAATTCTGGGTGTAGTTTTATACCCATGTTAAKTCCAAATGCGCGTAAAAAATACACTCACCATTTACACTGTTCTTCCAAATGCATAACAGTGAAAAATAATATCCGACTAGTTCAACTTTTGTATTTACACATCTGACCAWTTTTCATTTACATTAGTGTATTTTTGTATTTACACCTCAAACAAAGGAAGCCTTAAGATTGATAGAAAAAAAAAGGTAGGAAAAGAGAAAAATGTCCTTAATTGTTTAATTTTTTTTTAAAGCAGGCGTTCTTTTTCTTGATTTTGAAAGGGGAGAAAGTTGGTCAATGGGATTTTGATTCCCATTGACCAAAAATCCCATGTTTTTTTTTTTTTTTTCAGTTTTATGTGGAGACCAGGGAAAGTTTATTTTATTGGGTATCACWTACCTAGATAAGTGATAACTAGGTAAGTGATACCTAAGTAAGTAGGGGTGTAAATGGATCAAATTCGAATCGGTTCAGGCAATATCTGAATCGAATCCAATATCCGACAGATATTAAAAATTAATATCCGAATTCGAATCTGATTAAGTATTCGAATATTYGATCCAATTCGAATTCGATTAAATAATTATTTTAGATCATTAATAAATATATAAAATACATATTTTATTGATGTAAAGTCTATAAATATATAAATTATCTATATAACTTAATTATTATATATAAATTATATAAATTATTTTATATTATATATAAGAAATAAATAATCGGTCGAATTCGGACATTTATCGAATCAAATCAGGTCATATCCAAATTCGAATTTGATTAACTATTCGGTATGAATAGGATATCCAAATTCGATCGATTAGATATTTGAATTATCTAAATTCGATTCGATTGTATTGAATATCGAATTTGAAATCGAAATCGAATTTTCGAATACCGTTGACACCCCCTACAGGTAAGTGATACCCATCTCCTAGGTGGGTAAATAATTTTCACACCTTGGGGGAAAATTGCCAACACTTGAATGAGACAAAAATGCCCCTTGTAATAATGGATTTTTATGACTAAAATGGTCATTGTCTTATTTGCATAAAAAATAAAAGAACATGATTAAATGCACTTACCCAGATAAATATTTCCCAAAAAATTACCCAAATAAATAACTTACCAAAAAATGAAACTTGACTTGTTTGAGAATGGCTCCACAGGGAACAGGAACTCGTAATGTAACAATATACAGCCGATGCCTGGGCCGTAAATTTGTTCAGGATTATGGCCCCCGTTGGACACGAAGCCCGAAGTATTATTAAGGCATACAGCATCTATGTTTTCCTATTTTCAATTATAAAGTATTAATATCATCACTTACTAAATTATGTTTGACACAAAATATGTAGTTAAAAAATATCTGACGATACCTGAAAACAATTATAAAGGCAAGGTTAAATTTAACAAAAATTTAAATTCAGAATACGTTATATCGGGCCTACAATAGCTTGTTGCACTTGCACCCAATGAGAAGTTGAGTTCAGATCTGGCCTATCTAGTAAATGGGCTTCAAAGTTAGGAACAAAGCTAAAAACACCCAAGCTCAGCCCACCATGGCCCATGGAACCTCTCTAATCCCGTGGAGCAGGGATTTCTTTCTCGTATACGAATACGAGACGCGATTGGAGTTTATGACCAACGAGGATACGGCGGGGAATACCTAAATAAATAAATAAATAAAACTGAACTGAAGTCTGAAGGCGCCTTGGAGAAGTAGAGTTTCGAGAGCGAGGCGGAGGAGTAGGAGTAGCAGTAGAGTAGAAGTGGAGTTTTAAATACTTCGATCGGAGTTGGAGAAGTAGGGAATAATTAACTTGGAGCTACAGATTGATTGATGGCGGAGGCCTTGATGTGCCACGCTTGTGGCAACGTGGGGTTAGACAGCTGCAATGACGGTTTCTATTACTGCCTCCGATGTGGCTCTCAAGCCGAAGACATCGTAGAGACAGGCGTCGCCGACGAAGACTTCTTGGACAAAGGCGATGCTCGTGGTGCTATTTACACAGCTGGTCACCGTCGCCATAAATTCCAACGTCAGACGGTTATCAAAGTTGAACCCTTGTCTCAGTCTCAACCCCCTTATTATCAAACCCCACACACTCAACAGTCCCAGTTTTGGAAATCTCTAGGCCTATCTGAAGAACACCCTATCCATAAGGCTGTTATCAAGAAGGAAGAACCGGATTATGAAGAAATGAGGCCCTCTGTGCCCAACGACTTTGCTTCCACTTCTAGAGGCTTGAGTCCGGAGGATTATTACTCTCAGGTTAGGGTTAGGTATGTTATGGGAATTCAGCTTATGATTCAATTCCAATGTCAGGCTCTAGTCGAGAAATTCGGTGTCAGTCCCTTGATATGCAGCTTGTCTGGTGTGATTTGGCTGCGTTTAGTTGCTGTATCTCGGGTTTTCGATGATGGGTGGGCTGATGAGGCCATGCTGGATTCTGAGGTTCAGGCAGAAGGCAATTAGTACTTTCTATATCTCCTATTTTCTTATCTTTTAAGTATATATGCATTTTTGATTTCGATTTATTCATCCACATATCTTACTATAACATTTACGTCTTCAAATAGTATTGGGCCGATTGTGATTATAATGATGATTATGGGTCTAAATGCCAGTTTGGAGTATCTATTGCCCATAACTATTTAATGAAAATTAATGTTACTAGGTACAAACCTGAGGCACATTTTGAATTTTGATGGATGGCAATACAAAAGATAACTTTATAAAAAAAAGACAACTTTTAGGATTCTGTGCTTGCCTTTTAAATTCCTCATTCCCTCTGATTTTTGATGTATTCATATTCTGTTATAGCCCAAAATACAATAGGCATATATTTCATAGCATGAATCTGATTTGTTCTTTGATGTATGTTTTTGTTATATCCATTCCAGCATGATGTTATATCAATTATTTTTGGAACTGAACTGGTTTCTTGCTAATTACCTTGTCATACTTATTTGCCCAAATTGGGAGTCAAATAATGACTCCAAGAAAATGTTTGAGGGAACTGGAATTCATGTAGAAACTTGTAAAGACTTGTTGGAAGTATTTTTTGACTATGATATTGATGACATAGTGCATCCACCTGATTTAGTTCATTGATCAGTGGGTTGATGTGTTATAGCATTTGCAATTTTGATGTCTTATGATAGAGTCCAGCGTAAGCTCCAAAAAATAAAAGAAAAGAAATTTGTCCATTTATGTGTATCATGGATGTGCTTTTGTTACTCTCTCTCTCTCTCTCTTCTCTATTTTATATACTATACCTCTTCTCCCCAAGCTATATATTGTGCTTCTAAGGTTCTTCCAATTACTCAATCCCTTTTCTAAATTGGTGGCAGCAGAACCAGAAGTTCACAAGCCTCGTGCTAAATACAGTGCGGAACCTCATAATATTCATGGTCAAAGGGCAGTAATAATATGGATTAAATCTTTGAAAAAGAAGATACCACTGTCTTGTTCTCTAGCAGTTTCTTATCTGGCTTGCCATATTGCCAGGGAGGCTATCCTACCAACAGACATATTGAGATGGACTTTAGAGGGGAAGCTTCCATATCTTGCTGCTTTTGTGGACATTGAAAAATTATTTGGACAACCATCAAGTGCATGCCCAGTAAGTTCCAGATTGATGTTTAGACCTTCTCGAGCTGTTGGATTGCAGAAACTAGAATCAATGGCAGCTTCTATTGCTCAGTCTATAGGCCTTCAAATGCCTCCAGTTAACTTCTATGCAATAGCTTACCGTTATCTCAATGAGCTCTCTCTTCCTGTGGAAAAGATTCTTCCTCATGCATCTCGCATTTATGAGTGGTTGATGCCTCCGGAATTATGGTTATCGGCAAATGAATTCAGACTTCCAACTCGTGTTTGTGTAATGTCTATAATAATGGTGGCAATAAGGATTTTATATAACATCAATGGCTTTGGGATTTGGGAAGCAAGTTTATCCAGTTCTGGTTGTTCCTCTTCCTCGTGCAACCAGGAGGGAAGATTTAAACCCATTTGCAAGTCTGCAAAGAGGAGTGACAATAAAAATGAGTGTTCTCCTTCTAGTGATTCACTTAAAATAGGTGAAGAACAGCTCAGAAGCCCATCACGTTTTCAGAAATCTGAAATGGAGTTGGCAGAATTCCTACATGATCTTGAAACAACATATGACAAGATTTGTTACTCACATGGTAGGTCTTTGCAGTGTAGTTTTGAAAAGTTGAACCTAGATCTGTGTTGGTGTTTATGTATTAAAAAAATTCTCAACCTTTGAAGGGGCAGTGTTTTGATTCTGAAGATGCTGTTTGCTACTTCCTTCTTATTGTTGACAGAGTACACAAAAGACTTGCAGACGTATCTCAGATATTGTAAGGATGTTGTCTTTGCTGGGCTAGAACCAACCATTGAGGATAATGAGGAAGAGAAGATAATAGAGCAGCTGTGGGATTTCTATGAGAAGCAAGAGGTGATTTATACTTACAGCAATTAGCTTTTTAATGGTGGATTCTTTTAACTGTCATGCTTTTGATGAATGGGGTTGTGGAAAATTTCATGATCTTTTAAGTTGGGATCTGCTAAGGCTGTGTTTGATTTGGTAGAAAATAAAAGAGAAGCAGAAAGTTGAGGGTAAGTTCTTGAGGAGTGTGAAAGTTTCTAAGAATTTTTCCTCAACTTTCTGTTTCTCTCTTGTTTTCTATCAAACCAAACATAGCGTTGAGATTTTCTAAAATAATTGACTGGCTGCTGGACCTCTTGTTATTGGACCAGTACTGTATTGCCCGGTAAATTAATTTAAATTTATTGCATAATAAAAGTTAAACAGATTACTGTAGTTTGTAACTATTCTTCTAAGCTCAAAACATGATTACCCCTTAATGCTAGCTAGTCAAAATGAGAAATTAGGAGACATGAGATATTTGGAACAATGTTTTAAAATGCGTAGGTGTGATGTGAAGCATTCCACTACCTAGAGGCGTGAGGCATAGTTTAGAATGCAAGAGGTGTAAGCCTCTTTAGCACAAGGATGTGTAAGCCTCCTTAAGATGAGGATGAGGAAGAAGAGGAAGAAAGAAGCAGAGGAAGAAAGAATTCTAGTTCTTTTTTTCCCTTCAACGAAAGATATCTTGTATTAAGAAGAACAAGGATGCACAACACCTATTCATCAAAAAAAAAAAAAAGGATGCACAACACCTTCATTTCCCTTACCTTTTGTTGTCTTTCTTTTCTTTTTTTTTTTCTTTCTTTCTATATGAGGCATATGCCTCAGTGGCATTCAGGCATCAATGCCCCTAGCATATGCTTCAGGGCATTATGAGTGTGCTTTGCCTTTAAAAAGCATTGATTTAAAATGTTCTGCTTACCTGTGTCAGTATGGTATGAGTGCTGGGCACCAGATGTCTATGCAGGGTGTAATTTTTGAGTGTCTTGTTGTACTATTGTTTATTTTATTAACCTTGTACAATAACCTTATATGCTTTATGTTTGTATCTGTATATAAGTGAAATTGTCGTAAAGTCAGCTATGCTGTATGGAGCAGAGTGTTGGACAGTCAAGAAACAACATGTCAAAAAAAATGAGTGTGGCAGAAATGTGTATTTTGAAATGGATGAGTGGAAAAAGAAATTAGAAAGGATAGAGTTATAAATGAAATCATTCAGAGGAACCTAGGAGTAGCTTCAAGAAGTAATGAAATGAGAGAAAGTGGACTAAGATGGTTTGGTTATGTGTATATAAGGCCTTGTCAACACCATAAGAAGAAGTGATCTGTTGCAAGTTGAATGGGCTAAAGAGGTAGGTGTAGATCAAAAAGGACATGGACTGAAGTAGAAAGAAATGATTTAAGTGCTAATAATTTAACAATGGATATGACATTAAACAGAATGAAATGGCGAAACAAGATTCATCATTCATGTAGCCAACCCCATATAGTTGGGATAAGTTTCGGATGATGATGGTTATAAATTTCTTTATATTGGCCTGTGATGGAAACTATGTTTTAAATTATTAGGTGTGAGGCAAAGCACTATCACCTCTAGATGCATGAGGTGTAAAGCTCATGAGTCAAGAAACATCATCTTTCTATTGAAACATTAAATAAAATGGAAGAAGTTCTGTAAATGTTCAATAAGGATATTTCTATGTTGGAAAGATACTTTTTGATCAGTACCATGTTGGAAAGATGCTTTTTGATTGGTACCATATTCAAAAGATATAGATAAAAGAGACCTATGTAGAAATAACCAGAAATCGACCCAGGTGGAAGTAGAAATAAGAGAGAAGAAAGAGAAAGAATAGAGAAGAAACTAGGGATGGAGAGCAAGAGAGATTGTACAACTGGCTCAACTGCTGCCCTCTTTCATTGATTTAATAATGGAATGATAAAGTTACAACTTAAACCCTCTTATGTTATGTAATGAAAGAAATAAAGAAGAAAAGTCACATATAACCCTGCTGACCAAACAAATGAGGACAAAGGATTTCTAACAGATTACCAGCAAATTATTACAAAAATGGAAAGTTATGCTTCAATCAAAATTAACTTTTTTCTGTTTGTTTACATATTATGATATGATGTTCTACTCTTCATGAAGAAATATGAATGAAACCCTTCATTGCCTATTAGGAAAGCTGTTAAAATAAAATTAGACCTCAATAGGGTTGTAAAAACCCTACATTTATAAGCATTATAAATAAAGCATTTGTCTAAACCAATAGAGCATATAAAATGTAATATTTAATATGTTTCAATTAATGTATGTGACATATTCATGAAAGAAAAGTGCTTCAACATGATATGTTAAAGATATTTCTATATATTAAGGGGCTGAATGTAACAGAAACAAAGTTCACCAACTAGTGAAAACCAAGTAATAGGTTATTAGTGGCATGTGATGTAAGAAACTAAATGCCAAATCTTTTCCACAGAATCCTAATACTCTAAGCCAGGCAATATTTTATTGTCATGGGCAGTAATTAAAACCACACAAGAAATATTAACTATAAAAGCCTCCAAAGATCAACCTCATATTTCAAACATTAGCCTTTTTCTCTCAGCATATGTGCTTTGAAGGAGCAAGACTGAACAAAATATGTTTATGGCTAGAAAATTCATTTGAAGTTATAATGCAATAACATAAGATATTGGCATTTGATGCAAATTATTAGGTGGTTGATTTGGTAATAGACATCCTAATGTAGCATAGGTGTAGTGTCTGTTGAAAACAGAACTGTGGTTGGTGTGGAAAGATTTTAAGGATGAAGTAGTAGGGTTTTTGTATGCTGTCTATAAACCATAGAGAAGTAAATCTGATAAGAAACTTGATTAAAGAAGTAAAAAAAGTGAGAAAGGAAGAAGAAAACAACAGAATAGAAGAAGGGGTGGAGAAGAAGAAGAGGGTTCAATAATCACCTCTCTCCCCTCACTAATCCTTTTATTAATCTTCACTAATGTGGTTAATTAGAAACCAGCCCTTAAGTGGGGTGTCCAGCTAAGAATAAACTTAAAATAACTTAAAAGAAGTTAACATGCCCATTAACATACAAAATAAATAACCTACTATTGAAACATAAAATAGACACTAGGGCCCATTCGGCCCAATCTCTCTACACTCCCCCTCAAATTGAGCGTAGATGTCAATCATGCCCAACTTGCTTATATAGTGTGTCAGCTTTCCTTTTGGAATACCTTTAGTCAAGTCATCAACCAACAACTCTTCTGAAGAAATAAATGGCAAGCAAACCTCTCCTGAAGCAATTCCTTCCCGTATAAAATGTCTATCAACCTCTATGTGCTTAGTTTTGTCATGTTGAACAGGATTATGTGCAATGTTGATAGCATCTTGGTTGTCACAGTAGAGCATCATTGACTTTTCATAGACAACACTGAACTTTTCTAGAAGTGATCTCAGGCACAGTAATTCCGACACTCCATGTGCCATTTCCCTGGAGTGCCTTTCAAATAACACAAAACTCTTTTTGTAGCAGCTAAATGTGTCTTTGGGAGAATGCATAAACTGATTAATAACACTCATTGCATAGGAAATATCTGACAGAGTCATGCAAAGATATAACAATTTTCCAAGTAGTCTCTGAAACACTCCCCTATCAGGCAACAGTTCACCATTAGTGGTAGAGAGCTTATGATTGGGATATATAGGGGTGGAAGCTGGTTTAACACCAAGTTTATTAGTCTTTGCAAGGAGGTCAAGAACATACTTGCGTTGAGAAATGAAGATACCATCATTGGATCAAACAACTTCATTTCCCAAGAAATATCTGAGATCCCTCAAATCCTTGATTTCAAATTCAAAGTTAAGAAATATTTTGAGCTTAATCACTTCCTGGGTGTCATTACTCGTGACCACAATGTCATCAACATAAACAATAAAAAAAGTCACCAAAGAGTTACTTCTTTTTAGAAACAAAGTATGGCCAGATTGGGTATGTGTCACCAAAGGATACAAGAGCAGCTCTGAATCTCTCAAACCAGACTCGAGGAGACTATTTGAGACCATAACTAGGTTTTTGCAGTTTACACACCTTTCCTTGCATTTCCTTTCCATACACCCCTGAAGGCAAATACATATAGACCTCTTCATGGAGGTCTCTATTCAAA
This sequence comes from Nelumbo nucifera, assembly GCF_000365185.1. Next base: position 6,690,580 of record NW_010729093.1, on the reverse strand, counting down.
AAGGCATTTTTAACATCAAACTGGTGAAGGGGCCGGGCCAATCAAAAGTAGCAGCTAGAGACAACAAAACTCAAATTGAAGTCATCTTGGCCACAAGAGCAAAGGTTTCAAGGTAGTCAATACCATACATCTGAGTGTAGCCTTTAGCAACCAATCAAGCCTTAAACCTCTCAAATAGTGCCATCAGAATGGTACTTAATGGTGAACACCCATTTACAACCCACTAGTTCATTCTTTTCAAGCAAATACACAATATCCCAGGTATGGTTCTTATTGCCAAGCATCAAGTTCAGTCATCATAGCATCCCTCCATTCAGGTTTGGATAGGGCTTCTGGTACAGACCTGGGAATCAAATGGGTAAAAACAGAGGCAAGAAAAAGAGTAATAGGTAGGGGATAGAAGGCTATAGGGCAGGTGTTTGGAGATATAATGTGTTGTACACTTTCACTTGCCTTTTTGAAGGGAAGTAGGAAGGTCAAGGTCTGGGAAGGTAGGTGGGTTAGAGGAGGGTTGACCTGTTACCTCAATAGTGATGGGAGGTGCAAGAAGTTCTACGGAAGGAGTGGAAACAACTTGCCCATGCCTGAATATTTGCCGTTAGTACTACCTTTGGAGCACAGGATGTGAAGGAAATGTAGGAGGATGAGCTGGAGGAGGAGGGGGAGCAAGAACATGTGGTGGAGACACAGTGGAAGGGGATGCATCAGAAGAAAATGATTCAGTAGGAGACTCAAAAGGAATTGGAAGAGGAACAGTTGGAGACATAGCAAATGGCTCTTCAGGGTGCTCCCCCTTGGGAGAAATACCAAAGAAAGGAATGGACTCAACAAATGTGACATCCCTAGAGACAAAGCGGGTGCCACGAGCCGGATCAAAACAAAAATATCCCTTTTGTGTGGAGGCATATCCTAGAAAGACACACTTATGTGCCTTAGGCTTAAATTTGTGTCTCTGATGATTATGAACATGTACATAGCAAGTGCACCCAAAGGCTCAGAGAGGAAGAGAAAAGAGATCCCCATCCGGAAAGAAAAGGTTAAACGGGGTTTTGAAACCCAGAATCTAAGAAGGCATATGGTTAATCAAGAAGGTGGCAATAAGGACAACATCCCCTCAAAATTTAATAAGAACATGAGATACAGAAAGGAGGCATCGAGCAACCTCAACCACATGGCGGTTCTTCCTTTCCGCCACTCCATTCTGTTATGGAGTGTAGGAACAGGAACTCTGATGAATAATCCCAAAGGTCTCAAAGTAGGATGAAAGATTATTCTCAAAATATTCGTTAGCATTATCAGATCGGAATATTTTGATCCGTGTATTAAACTAGGTAAGGATAAGCTCATGAAAAATTTTCATAATAGTTGGTACTTCATCCTGGGATCTAATGAGATAAATCCAAGTATAGCGAGAATAATCATCAATAAAGAGAATAAAATATCTGTAACCCCCCCATAGTAGGCAAATGATATGGCCCCCACACATCAGAGTGCACAATATGAAAAAGAGAAATGGATATTTTATTGCTTACTGAATAAGATTGTCTACAATGCTTTGCAAGTTCACAAGACTCACAATGAAGACTCGAAAAAGACACTCCCTTAAACATATCAGGAAACAAATGACTCAAGGTTGAAAAAGGTAAATGACCAAACCGCAAATGATATTACATGACTTTATCAATAGACTCTGACACAAGAGACTCCAAAGCTACTCCATTAGGTGGTCTAAGACTCTTATCAGGTGTGCCCAACAAGTATATTCCATTCGCCTCATGGTTACTCCCAATCGTCCTCTAAAATTTTAGGTCCTAAAAAACACAATGGGTAAGAAAAAAGGTTATGCTACAGTTCATGGATTTAGTCATGTTACTAATAGATAAAAGATTGGTATTAAGCGTGGGGACATGAAGAGTAGAGGATAAGACAAGTGCGTCAGAGGTGTTGGTATCTCCTTTTCCAGAGATGGGAGCAAGAGACCCCTCAGCAAGAGATATCTTCTCTCTACTAGAGAGGAGCTGATAGGAACAAAAGAGGTTAGATAAACTGGTCATATGGTCTGATGCATCGGAATCAATAATCTAAGGGATTTTATGATTATTTGAAATAGAAGCATGATTTGCAAAAGCACAAGTACCTGAGTGAGCAAATGCAAATGATGAAGTGCTACCAGAAGGGTTGGATGCTGTTACAGTGGTTTCCAAGTGATTTAGTAACCTCTCATACTTCTCAAACTTTGCTTTTATTGCTGCTAGCTGCTCCATAGCTAACTTTTCTTCACTCTCTTGTTCCTTCCTTAAGGTACTGTGGCAACATTAGTATTCTTAGGCTTTCCTGTCTGACCATTCTTCTTAAAATTGTTGTTATTATTGTTATTCCGAAACCTGTTCGAGAGAAGTTCATGATGGAGTTTCCAACAAGTGTCCTTAGTATGCCTTGGTTTCTTGCAGTATTCACATATTACTTCTTTGTCTTCGATTGGACCTTTCGGCTTTATTCCAACATGTGCAAAATGCTTTGTAGGTGGACTCTATAATTGCACATGTCGCCTACTCTCTTCACTGCTTACCATAGCATATGCCTAAGCAAGAGTGATTTCATTCTTTGCTAGAATATTTTGTCTAGTAATGTCGAACTTAGGGTTGAGTCCTGTAAGAAACTCAAACACCCTGTTTCGTTCCACTAGGTTCCTAAAAGTCTCTGCATCATCAATACTCTCCCAAACAACTATCTTCATAACATCAATTTCCTGCCATAGTGATTTTAGCATGGAATAGTAGATCGCTACACTCTTCTCCCCCTGTCTTAGATTTTTCACATCGCTTTTCAGCTTATAGACTCTTGCCACATTCAACTTCTATTAATATGTTTCTGTAACACTAACCCAAATTTCCTTGGCTGAAGACATCCAAAGATAATGCTGACTTATATGGGGCTGCGTAGAATTAACCAACCATTCAATAACAGTGTAGTTCTCCTGCATCCATTTCTCATATATAGGGTCTGTTTCTATTGGTTTTACCTTACTGCATGTGAGATATCCTACTACAGACATGAATCTGTATAGACAGTGCCCAAGCTAGACAATTGGTGCCATCTAGCTTGATTGTGGTCACTCTAGTAAAAAAGGAATCTACCAGGCCAACCTCGGATACCATCATCTGCTTCGATTCACTTTCGGAATGCTCCATTGATCAAACGAAAATAAAAAGAACCAGTTTTCCAGTCTATATAAAACTTAACTGAGGTCAATACAATACTCGGAGACTTGAAAACTAGGGTTTCACTGCACTTGGCTGTCGGGGAGGAAGAGAGAAGAGGTAACTGCTCCTACCATAGCTTTCAAACCACCTACAAGTCTCAGCTGCACACTTCTAGAGATCAAACTACACTCTACACCTCCCAAGTCCCAAGCGCCACACCCAAATCTTCTCCTTGACCTATAACTTGAAAGCTCTCTAGTTGGCTAGGGTTTTGGGCAGAAAAGTACAGTTCCATTTCTTGGCAGTTTTCGGCCAGATTCTAACTCTCCAAACCCTCTACCAACTAGGCAAAAATATTCTTTGATCTATCAGGAACTTATCTCTCCATACACACTCTTAATCAAAGGGTGTATGGGAAAAGTGAAAAGAAAAAAGAGGGAAAACCTGCTCTGATATCAAGAAGTAAATCTGATAAGAAACTTAGTTAAAGAAGTAAAAAAGTGAGAAAGGAAGAAGAAAAAAGGCAGAATAGAAGAAGGGGATGGAGAAGAAGAAGGGGAAGAAGAAGAGGGTTCAATAATCACCTCTCTCCCCTCACTAATCCTTTTATTAATCTTCACTAATGTGGTTAATTACAAATCAGCCCTTAAGTGGGGCGTCCAGCTAAGCATAAACTTAAAATAACTTAAAAGAAGTTAACAGGCCTATAAGACAGGCTCATTAGCATACAAAATAAATTACCTACTACTAAAACATAAAATAGAGACTAGGGCCCATTCGGCCTAGTCTGTCTACACATAGCAGCAGGAATACAAGCTCTGGACGAAGAGCTACATATGTAAATGTTGCATTCTAGAAATTAGAACACGAGAAACATAAGAGAGAAGAGAATCAAAATTAGGCTATTGCAACAGAAAGCATCAGAGAAAATAGAAGAGTAGAATTAGCAAATGAGACAAAGAATAGAAGAAGAGAAAGGAGGGGAGAGAAAGAAGGTCCTTTACAGATCACACAGGAAAACACAAAAATTAAGTTGTATGCTGGATTATGTAGTTCTTTTATCATATCATTCATGATATATAAGTACTTCTTGTTGTGTGTTTTACTGAGCTACCTTCTACTTTAGAATGCATAAGTACTTATTGTATACAGACTTTATATTTAGCATTGTTGTCAATAGTGCCTTGGTGCAAATGCGAAGTGTTGGCCTGCAATGGTGCTAGACAACGATAATGAAGGAACTTCAATATGGTTCTTGCTATTGGTTCCATGGTGAGTGTCATGATAATCATAAATAGTGACTATTGTAAGTGCCATATTGAAGTCCAGAAAAAGGTGTTTTTCATGTCTATACAGACAAGTTATTTGTATTGTTTGTATACAAAGAGAAAACGTTGGCTTTCCATGTTTGACAGCCTGTGCTGTTCATAGGCTCTCAATGTCACATTTTAGTCCACACAACTATGCCTCCAGAACTGTTACTGTTCCATGGAGTCTGTATGGACTAGCATGATGTCGCAGGAAGAGACCTGTGTACAGAAATTCAGGTGGTATTCATCAAAATTCATGGAGGGGTTTTGATTGGTCAAAGCCCTTCCAATATCATGCCTTTCTGTCACCATATATTTGCCCTACTGTCAAAAATAGACTGATAGGCCCTCAACTAACCATTCAGGCCTACGACAGGGGACCCAGGCCCAAGACACTCAGCGACCAGGCCCTGCACAAGAGAAGCACCTGATCACCCATGTGCAACCTCCACTGAGGTTCGTTTACATGAGGAGGTCACGCCCCTCCAGTTAGTTATCAGTCGCAGTCGAGTCCATGTGCATGAGAGGTGGAGGGGAGAGTATAAATAATTGTAAGCCCCTTCTATTCGGCAAGAAAGAAAACCCTATTATTCTCCTTCCTTCTCCTCATCTTCTTCTTCCCTTCTCTTCTTCCTCTCTTCTTCTACTCTGTTTCAGGAGGGTGAGCTCCCTCGAACCAGCTCAGAATTTCAGAATTCCAAACGGATCTATCATAGACAGCCAATTTTTTTTCCATATACAAATAATGTTTACAGTTCACTTTTTTTCATACATGTAACCTTGCATTGTCTTGAGTCTCTTAACACAGAATTATGTATGTGTGTGTATAAACCATTGGTATTGTCTTTACAAAACTATCATTGTATATGCCCTCTGACTGTTTTTCTGTTGTTGTCCTCCTTTCCTTTTCTATGCAAAAGGGCATCCCCAATAATTCTTCTTATTGTCTATTTTTTTAGTTTTTTATTTATTGTTTTTTTGGTTGATGTAAACTGCAAGGCTATTTTTTTTGGGTTCTGAAACACCATATCTCTTTCTCTCTCTGCAGCTAATTGCTTTATTCTTTACATTTTTAATGTCTATAATTTGATTTTTTTTTTACATTTTTTGTCTTTAAACATTTGCTTATGTGAGTGTCTGTGTATCAGTGCAATGCTTCAATGTGCTAAGCACCAATTTGGCACCATGGTAATAGGGGGCCCTATTTCTGTAGTGGTGCCATTGCCATTAATAACTACCTTGACCGTTAGGTATATTTGCTAACGATATAAATATGTTAATACTGGGTGCTTAAAAGTCTGTTCACAATTGTAGGATTCTGAACCATCAAAGGTAGCAGGGATAGGATGCTGTAATGGCTTGAACCATAAAAGATCTAAAGATGGAGCTGTGAGTAGTCTGCCTACAGAAAACAAGAAGCGTAGGGAAGAGGTGTGCATTAGCAGCATATCCATAGGTAACAAGAGACCTGGAGATGAAGGTTGTACTGGTGAAATATCTTCAGATAACGGAATCTCTGATGTGGACACTTTTACAAAGTGGAGTTTGGATGCCAATGATTGTTCTCTTAGTTCACAAGAGCAAAGTTCAGTACCTGAGGGTAGTTCTTCGGCTGAGACCCTTAAAGACAAAGCCCTTAGACAATTGAAAATAAATATGGAAGAAAATAGGTTCTATTACATTCCCCCAAGGGTCAACCCCAAGAGATTTGATTATATCCATTATGTTCGGAAGAATGATGGTGGGTCTCGGACTTATGTTGCACATGCAGATTATTACATCTTGCTTCGTGCCTGTGCAAGGCTTGCTCAAGTTGACCTTCGGAATATGCATGCTGGGGTACTAAAGCTGGAGAGAAGACTGGCTTGGGTTGAACATAGGATCGGCCACTGCTTGCAATTGTGGTCCTCAATGAAAGAGTCCTTAGATGGATGAATTCAAACATTAAGGGGTCTTGCACATTGAGATTATTACATGTTTCCTTTGTCTTTTCATGAAGATAAGTTTACATTTGGAATATGCGTGCCGAATTGTTGAATGTCAGGACAAGGCTGGCTTGGGTTGAGAACATCATTCATCCTTGTTGTGGTTGGGGGTACCTAATGTTTCTTGTGACTTTAGTGGGGATGTGAAGCTTCACCAAGGTATTGATTCATTTGTTTTTTAGATTCTATATTTGCAATTGAAAACTTTTTTTATTATATCTTATTAGCATCTAATTTTGCCCATTTTTCTTACAAAAGGAAGAAAACATATATGAAATGACATGCTTAATTTACTGGTTTCTCCTAGACTCCTACCAAAAAAAGTTACTGGTCTCATTTATGCATAAGAGCTTGATATTCTTGATTGTTGTTTGCTTCCACAAGACATATCATGCTCTATTACAGATTTAGTTGTAAAAAATCACAAACTGAATAGTTAACCATTGCCACAATTTCATTGTTGTCAACACCATGCAATTGTCAATCCCAACTCCCAAATCCCAGTGTTAACCTCAAGTTTGTTATTCTCATCCAAGTATGAGAAAACCTTACCTTGACCACTGGTAAAGAGATAAAGAAATGGAACCCTATATGATCTGCATCGAAGGATGGAACCGTGGAAGGATGATGCCATTGATGCTTTTGAGGTTCAAAAATAAGAAAACTACTTTATATTTCTTACTTCATTTACTTTTCTCCATGGTTTTCATTATAATCTGTGTTGGATGGACTCTTCCTACTGGTTGTAAATGTTCATGTCTGATGGCCTCCAACATTTCATGGATTCTTTAGGCACATTTCTATGTAATTACATTTTCCCTTTGTTAATTTGACACAAAAATAACAGCTAGTTTAACTGTTTTTTTTATCCTTTTGTATGGGCATAAGATGTTAGTACTCAAAATATGTTTCTTTGGCTGTACTCAAAATATGTTAAGTATTTTAATAGCATGTACATTAATTTAATGTTAAGGAAAGGCCATTGGCCAATGTTGGTACCAACTACTTGGGATCTTGGGCAGGGTAGACTACTATGGTCCTAACCTTTGACATTTTGTTTTGGTACAAAGTGGCCACCCTCAGACTCGAATCCATGTTCTCATGCATGCCATCCCGAGATTTTCCATTACACCAAGTAATTTTTTTGAAGATAAATAAAGAAAAATTTTTTATTAAAAAGAAGCAAGTACAACAAAACTAGGTGACAGGATGGAAATCGGCTTCAGTGCTCACAAGACTGCTCACACTGTCTGCACAGCCTTTTACAGCCCTACATTGGGAATATCTCTGTACATTTATGTTTTTTTTTTCATGGGGAGATATTCCCAATGCAAGGCTGTGCGAACGGTGTGAGCACAGGTCTTGTGAGCACTGAAGTCAATTTTGACAAGATGTCACCCCCACCAGAAACAAAGAGAGACAATACATAAGCCACCAAAAACACAACTTTCAGGATAAAAAAATAGACATTAGAATGCCTTTTATGAATTCAGAGAAGTCCGGAAATCAGCACCAAAATCTTCTTTCTTCAGCCCAAGAAATTTTGGAAGCAGCAACACCCAACCAATAACTGTCGAACTGATGACAGCTACCACCTCTTCCATTTTTTTCTTTTTCTCCTAAAAAATTCTTCTGTTTCTTTCCTTCCAGGTCTCCCAACAAACAGCAAAGGGAATACAGGCCCATAAAATCTTAGTTTTAACACCATCTTGGATTCTTGGCTAGCAGCTAAAGTTATCAACCGGGTCTGACATAGAGCACCTATTCACCTTGAACAGCTTGAAGAAATATGACCAGACTGAAGTTGTAAAGCTGCATTGAAGCAATAGGTGAAGAACATTTTCATCTCCAGCAAAACACAGCACACACCTACTTGGAAACCGATAACCTCTGAGCTTAATGTTGTCCTGAGTTAAAATGCACCCTCTAGCAATCAGCGAAGCAAAGGCTTCAGCCCTTGGAGGCACTGGTTTCCCCCAGACACCCCTAACTGATCAGCCTCCACCTGATTTCTGATCAGAGCCATACACATTGACTTGACTGTGAACTTCCCATCCTTACACTCTTTCCATAATCTGCTATCTGCAGCTGAGGGATTGATTTCCAAGGCCTGAAGCTTTGCCAACAGCTCCAAACACTCCACCTCCCAGTCAAAAAGGAGTCTTCTGAAGTTTGGATTCCAAACCACAACACCACAAATTACTTCATAGTATCCTGAAATAGGCACTTCCTTCTTGCCCAGATTGTATAACTTTGGGCAGATTTCACAGAATTTCCCAACCCCGACCAACCATCTTCCTAAAACCTTATAAACCATTCCCTACTTTCCATGTATAAAAAGGAATCATCAAAGAGTTAAATCTCATGATCCCTTTCCATACACTAACACCATACGAGTGTCTCACTTCCTTTGAATTCCACTCAAAGTTCACCACCCCATACTTACACACCACCACTCTCCTCCAAAGGGCCTCCCTTTCTCTCCCAAACCTCCAAATCCACTTCCCCAATAAAGCTTTGTTGAGTAATCCTACCCTTCTCACCCCTACACCTCCATCTTTTTTAGATCTGCACACCACGTCCCATTTAACCAAGTGAAACTTCTCTCTCTCAGCCCTAACATTCCACAAAAATTCCTCTGAATGCTCTCAATCTCTCCCACCGCAACAGCTGGAGCCTTTAGTAAAGATAGTAAAATGGCAGGTTTGAGAGAACACTTTTTATCAAGGTTATTTTCCCCGCACAGGACAGGAATTTCCCCTTCCAGCCCGCCAATCTTTGATCAATTCTGTCTAAAACAGGTTGCCAGGTAGATGCAGAAGCAGCCCTATCCCCAATTGGAATTCCAAGATAAGAAAAAGGAAATTCCCCAACCAGACACCCCATGGCCCTAGCACAATCTTCAGGCACCGGCTGCTCTATATCTCCCACCCCTATCCTTGTGCTCTTACTTAAATTAATCTTAAGTCCAGACAGTAATTGGAAACACTTGAGATTACTTCTTAGAGAATAGGCCTGCTCAACTGATGCACCCATGAATATTAAGGTGTCATCAGCATATTGCAAGTGCGAGATGGATGATCAAATCTTCACTTCCAACCCTGAACCCAAAAATCAGCCCCACTTCCCTTCCCTTTTATCAATCAACTTGCTCAAAACTTCCACCACCAACACAAACAGAAAAGGGGAGAGGGGATCCCCTTGCCTTAAACCCCTTGAAGAACCGAAGAACTCATTTGTTTAATATTCCCAAAGTCAATTTTTTGTCGTGCTGAGTCAGACTACTGAAAATGTGTCTGGTTCTGGTTCTCACATCCTGTTTAGGCTGACTAAGAAGTTTTTCTATCATTGTAAGTGCCATTTCCTTTTCATTCAAATTTGGTAAAATGTGTAAGGTGTAAGTCAAGTAAAGTAAATTAATATACATATTTAAAAGGTAAATCACTGTTTGTAAAACCGACCTAAAACTAGAACTGCTTTTCTGTTTGGGTGGTGGTTTAGTGGTTTAATTGTATTGCATCAAATGTGTTCATTCATTCATCCTATTTTCTAATGTTGTTCATTCTTTAGCAAAGGCAATTAAAATTATAAAATCATCTTTTTTGTGTAAGGATTAAGAATTTAAGACGCTAACACGAACTTATTTGAGCTCGCCTCAAGGGGCTTGGCCGGGGCTCCGGAGCCCCTGGCCCAGCTGCTAGGTTCAAAAAAAGAACAAAAAGTGCAAAATTTAAAAAAAAAAGGTGCATGCCTGGTCTGAAGCGCAAGGCATACCAGGCGTATGCCTTTTGAAAGTGCTGCGCCTTGGGCCTAGGCAAGTTGCATAAAACAATTCAGTAGTGAACTGGACCTTGAATTCAGGTGAGATGATGGGTTGACTGGTCCAACTGGCAGGTTCATCTGGGCTTTCCCATATTAATCAATAAAATTATATTTTTAAAAATTAAAATTTTATCTAAGTATTTATTTAAAATTGTAGAATATATATACACTATAAATATTATTTGTAATATATATATATATAGTAAAGAAGATATATGCAACCATTAGAACTAATGGAATTGGGACTCCAATGGAATTGTTGGCAGGTGATCTGGACTCCAATGGATTTGGGATCTTCTTCCAACAAAACACGTTCCAACCCTCTACCAACTTGATCTAACACCAGACATCTCACCATGAGACTAGGACCCGCCATTATGAGATGTGCGGTGTGAGATCATATTGGTAGAGAGTTGGTATGTGTTTTGTTGGCAGGTAATCCGGATTCCAAGCAATGACAGGACCTTGAGTTGACTGCTACACTAACGGTACATTTTCACTTGACCTATTTCTAGTCTCTGAAATTTGAAAACACTATTATGTTTGGTTTTTTGGACGTGATGGGCAAGACTCCCGAGGTTAAAGATTTCCTTTCTGGGGCTGATCTATTTTCCTTCTTTTCCATTGCCTTTTATAAGGTGTACATTGTGCATGATAAAAACTAATTTTCAACCATTTCTAATAATTAGCCATTTTGATTCCTCAGCATCATTTCTTCTAGGGAAGCCTTGGCTATCTCTTGTTTGGTGGTTAATTGGGTTATTAGTATGTTCCTTCAGTGTCTACTGTGGCCCCTTCCTTGCCCCCAAACCTGCTTGATACCCACCTTAGCATAACTAGAAAGATGGTTAATGAAAGACATTTGAAGGGAAAGGAGAACCACCATCAAATTAAACAATAATGAATGATCATAGTCTCTTTACATGAATTACTGACCCCTTTATAGGTCATTCCTTCAACCTGCTAAGTGGGCATTGAGTTTTTCTTGCAGAGTGGCCTTCATCTCCTTATGGCTAAGCAAGAGTTCTTCCTAATTCCTATGACACCTTGACCTATCCACTATTCCACATTTCCACTATCTCAACCAATAATCCTTATTTGACACATAAACTCAATTCTAAAACAGACATTGACACAAACTCTATAACTCTAGTTAGAACAACTACCATCTTGCATGTATATGTGTTGGTTGCATGTTAACATGGAGCCCATGATGCTAGTTATTACTTACAAGTTATTTTCTGTTCTGCTCCTCAATGGACTTGAGGGTTCTCACCTTATTTGCTTTATATCTTCAATCCACTCAAATTGACATAGCTCTGCAGAACTGTGTACCATTTCCAACCAACTAAGTACTGGATAAATGGTAATTAATCCTACTACACCTTTGTGAACCTCATACTGTTCTTGTCTCATTGTTTGTCATTGTACATGCTGTGATTGTTGAATGGTCAAATGGGGACAAAATTCTGCATATTGCATATTGTGTATAACTATTTTGCTTTCTAGGTTTTGAACCATCATCAAGTCTTTGTGTAGGTATTATTTAAACTGAGTTGTGAGGGAAATTATAGTTCAAACATAACAGTATAAGTTATAAAGAATTACTCTGTGTACCTTTTGCAGGATCAATATATATAAGGAAATTTATCATCAGTTCTACCAACACAACCCATTTGGTGCAGTTTGGTGTTAATTTGAATGGGCACACACCAGTTGGCTGATCTCATCAAATGAATTCATTATGATCCTACTTTTTATCTGTCTTGTCATTCAATATTATTGGTTGCTAATCTGGTTCTGCTGTTGTCATCCCTGAGAAGAAACCTGCCATAACTGGCATAGATCTGTTAAATGACAGGTTCAGAATTTTCATTGCTCAAAATCTCTCTGATCCATATGAAGCCACTGGAAGACATATGGTTCCCATCAATGGCATCAATACAATCTCATTCAGGTAAATCAAAACCGAATCAATTCATGAACATCTTTGTTTCTTCCATTTGTTGGACAATTACTGATTGGATTATTTGGACAAAAACCTACAAAAAACCAATGTGGAACTTAGCAAGTCAATTAAGTGGCCTTGTTATTATTCCAGCCTGTACGTTTTTGGTGTTCTGGGGCAAAAAGAACAACTATTCATCATGCCCGGAACATCAGAAGCATTACTGGCAGAGTTACCAGATAATGTCTTAGTGATTCAGTGTGAACCAGTGCACACCGAAACAAAAAATTGGTTGACTTGGCTAGGACCAGGATTTAAGAAATGACAAATGAGTCAGTGACTCACCTGGTCTGACATCAGTCTTCCAGTGAAATACTGCAGGTTCTATTTCACAGGATTCGGAGGCAGGTTTCGCTTGATAATCATTGAAATTGAACATCCATGATGAGACCAAATAGTTTTGCCTAATAAGTAACTTAAGGGAAGATGGTGCTTAAATTTCAGGGTTGCAGTCTCAACCCTCAGGCTCAGTTTGGGAAGAGTGCAAATACAAGGTTTAGAAATACTATATATAGGGTTTTCCAGTGTACATATTTGTATTTGTACTCTTTCCAAACTGAGCATCAGTTTGGGAAATACAATATATATATATATATATATATATATATATATATTCCCAAACTGTTCCCAATTCTCTGTCACTCTGCTACAACTAGCCAGATAACTAGCCACTATTTATATTCTCTGATATATATTCTCAAACTGATCCCAATTCTCTGGCACTCTGCTACAACTAGCCAGATAACTAGCCACTATCAGTTGAAGTTTGGAGTGTACTTAAATGCAGGTGCCCACTTTCAGATGCTTCTTGATACAATTAGTTCAAGGAAATTTTGACATTTAAGTACAATAAGTTTCATTTCATTTGTTGGTCTTTAAAGATCCTTATATTGTTGATTACAATGATGGTTTCTTATGCACTTGACCAATATGCTAAAAGTCTTAGGATTGTTGGAATGTGTAAAGCCAAGCTAATTAGACTGAAATATATACCATACCTCCATAGCTGAAAGCCCCACTCTTACTCTGGCAGTTTTAAGGGTCATTTGGGAGGGCTGATCTGAGGAATCCGCTAAGCTGGTTCAGCTGCTTTGTAGCAGTCCATATAAGCTATTCAAAGAGGCTTTGGATTGACGTTGGGTATGCTTCTAATGATCTTGCTTAACTTCTAGCACTGGGTTACAGGTACATCATCCTGGATTCCGACTCTATCAATGGTTACTGCCATCAAGGAGCTGAGATGTTTATCATGGAGAAGTGAATACTTGTTTATATATTAGATCGTGACTGGGTTGTTCAAGTGTAGCATTGTTATGAAGGATGTGCTGGTATACCAGCTAATATGGCTATAGGTCAAGTAGGTAGTTTAAGACTTCAAGTACTATGCTTCTCTTCCTAGTGATGCCGTTCAGAATCTTATGTATGACTGGGGAAATGGTTTTGTAGTTCTTATCTGTTGTTAGTTATCTTCTGAATATTATAAAAAAGAAGAGACTAAAGCGGACAGCCCTTCAAATTGCCTATTGGCAGCCATTTGTCTTATTCTGAAATTTTCACCATATAGTGCTCGTTTGGAAGGGCTTTCATGCAATGGTTTCTTTCTTCACACATGTTCTGGACTCAAATATGTGTATTTTCACATATAGTCACCATATAGTGCCTGTAAAGCTCAAATATGTGTATTTTCTGCTAAGAAATCGACTTTCCTGTGAAGCTAGTTTTAGTGGTTTCTTCAAATCGGCTTAATCAATGTTCAAAGCTTAAGCCCTCTCAAACCTGCTTATAGGCTGTCTGTGTGGGGGCCACCTCAGAAAGCCAAGGGCACTTTGGTTGAATGGTTGCAAGTAGTTCTTTCTCTGGGGGTCTCACTCTAATAGATACCCATCCGACAATGGACCTTTTCCTTTCCCTTTGGTGGCTCTCACTTAGGTTCGAATCACAAAAATGATGATTGTCAATACCTAAAGTTTGATACCATTTGTTCTATACTGGGCCAATACGTCAACAGTTCAAGAACCATTGGGACACGTAAAGCCAAGTTGTTCAGGCGTTAAGCATCTTTAAGATCATACATGCTTTCTGAAAATAATTTTTATTTTTAAAGAGGCAAGCTTTTTAAATTACCCCTACTGTTTAGTAATTGAATTCTTACTGTTTAATTATTGTTTTAAACCATTCTTACTGTTTTTAATAATTGATTAGCTCTACCCTGTCGTTAACATTCATACACACGTGGAATCATGTGACATAATTTTTTTAAAACCTAATATTACCCTTTGTCCTTTTGTAAGTCGGGTAAAAGCAATATTTTCGAACCATCGTTGACCTGGATGGTTGGACTGTTCGGACTGGAAACCGTTCAGGCGACTGGTTCCGTTTTACTTCAAATCCGATCTCTGGTAAAAAACCATTAAATTAGTCAACAAACTGTTGACCCAGATGGTTTGACCGTTGAACTGTTTGACCTGGAGAATGGTTTGTGGTTTATTAACCTGTAACAAGAAAATGAAAAGGGAAGATCTCTCAGATCTGAGATCTACTGAGAGGAATGTGTGAGACAGAGAGATCTCACATTTAGATATCTGGGAGAGAAGTTTAGAGTCTTTAGACTCTAGATGACAGATCTGAGAGAGAGAGAGAGAGAGAGATTTAAACAGAGAAATCTCAGATCTATTCCCGTTTTTCACCATCGTCGCTGCTATTGCAGCCATCGCCATCGCCTCTGTAAGTCACTGCCGCCGTCGCCGTCGCCGCTGCAGCCTTCAAGCCCTCCTCTTCCTTCTTTTTCTTCTAAACTCTTTTAGCCGACAACTTCTCAAATACCTCTCATTCCATTTTTATTTTCTCTTTATATTTATATGCATCTTACCCTAATATTCTAATCTAATATGTAAAATGATATATCACTGTTAAAATACTCAAATCGTCCGAACTGTTTGACCCGGATGGTTGAACTGCTGACCTGGAAACCAGTGACTAGAACGGTTCCGTTTCTGGGTGGGATTTTAAAACCTTGGGTAAAAGTCGCCGTTTGTGAGCGGGATTTTTACACTGGTTTTCAGATCCAATGTTTCTATAAGCTTAGCAGGGTTCCAGGAAGTGCTGAATTTCTTTCTGTTTATCTTTTTTTCAAGGTAATTCAGTGCTTTATGTTTCTTTGCTTTTAACTAAAATCCTGCATCTCTTTCTCTCTGGCAAAGCAACTGTCATTCTTGCACATGGGTATGGAGGACATCAGTCTGTTTGGGACAGAATTCATACCTGGCTCAACGTTGCCGTGTCTTAGTCTTCGATCGGTGCTTTTCCGGCGCCGTGATCCATCTGAACCTCTTCGACCCGCTCCTCTGGTACTCTGATGATTGGGTTCTCTCTCTCTGTGACAATGGAGGACCAGGAGGAGGAGACAGGTCGAAGCTGTAGCTCAGCCTGGGCCTGGGGTTTAGCCGTTCGCCTCCACTCCTGGAGGGTTTGGTGACGATGCCACCCAGAAGAGAAAATGTTGAAAGCAAGAGCTAAAAGGGAATATTGACTTAAATTGTTTTTCAGCAACTCTGATATTTGAGCTTCTGCATCAGATCTTTCTAAACCATCTCTTTGGATCAGTTTCACTGAAGGTCTTCCATTGCTTTATTAGTTTTCTTGATTTTCTCCGAGTCCACCATTACAGGGGGAAGTAATAGCCCAGATCATCTCTCCCATTGACCAACAAGTTTTCAGAATTAAAATTAGAGAAATCTTTTAGCTCTTTGGTTATTAATGTTTAATGGTTTTCTGCAGACAATGATGCTGAATGACAGAATCCAGAACCTCAATACTCTCCAGTCTGTTTTGAGTAAGGTAGAGGAATATATCTACACAGTTGCTCCAGATATGCCATATTCAGAGAGCTTGATCACAAGTTCCAGGAGCTTGGTCTGGAGTGGAGAAGGGGTGGGGTGACACTGCTGAACGTGTATTAGAGATGATAAACCAAGAAAATCCCTGTGGTCTTCAATGTTGTTATCCTTTCACCCCATGGTTACTTTGCCCAGAACGTGGAGGTCAGGTATGTTCATATAAGAGAAACATAGTTCAGTCCTTTGTTGCTTGCAGTTACAGGTCTGAGTTAATAATCCTGCTTATTAAAATTCCTCTGCAGATTGTGTATATTTTGGATCAAGTTCGTGCCTTGGAGAGTGAGATGCTTTAACGCATATGACAGCAAACTTGATATAATCCCTTGAATCTTAGAAAACGGTGATTCATTGCTCTTGCATTCGCTCTCTATTTTTTCCCTCTCGACTTCTTCGTCTTTGACAACAACCGGAAGAAACTCTTAGAGAAAGGTGATTCGAAGATTTGGAGGGTATGCGTCTCTCTCTAGCCTGTCTCTTTCGAGGGGAGAATGAACAGTGTTTTTCATGGAAGTGATTAAGGGCAAAAGGGACATTTTATCATTTTTGTTACGTGATTGTGGGAAACAATAAAGATGGTTTAAGATAATACTTAAACAATAAGGCTGAGTTTGGAAGGAGTACAGTGCAAAACCTTATATTTTGTATTATTTTGTGTTCTACATATTTGCATTTGTACTCTTTCCAAACAGAACTTAAGGCTCAGTTTGGAAGGAGTACAAATACAAATGTGTACAGTGCAAATATATACAAAATACAAGGTTTTGCACTCTACAAATTTGCATTTGTACTCCTTCCAAACTGAGCCTAAGGTACAACTTATCAGTTAACTAGCTAAAACTGCTAAACAGTAGGGGTAGTTTAAAAAATTTGCCCTTCTAAAAATCACCCTGCAGTCTTTTATTGTTCCTATTTCCTGATCTCAAAATATTTTTTTTCTTTGATAATCTAAAACGTTATAGTAATTAATAAACAATAAAAATAGTTCCATATGAAAGTATCTTCCTTGAAAACTTTCAAATTGTTGAAAATAATTTAAGTTTGAACCTGTGGGATTTGACTCCGGATCTCCTGCCCACAAGAAATCTGCCCACATCTACCCACAATACACTACCCTTGTGAATTGGGAACATTTCCCCCTACATAATACTATGTAAGAGGATGAATTGTTCTCCATGTGTGACTGCCATGTTATGTGGGTAGACGTGGGCAGGAGATCCGGACTTTGGAATTCAACCATCTCATTAGGGTACGGGGAAGGGTAAACTAAAACAGTGGTTTTTGAAAACGGACTTAAATATATTAGATTCCCAAATTCAGAATCTGAAACCCCATAGAGGTCTATGATTTTGTTCTAACAGCAACTGATTGGTGGTGCAACTCGCATCGGATGGGGCATTAGAATGAAATTTGTAGTTAACCATATCTTGTACCCCACATGCACATTTCAGTGCATTGGGAACATCTCCGGTACTTGGGAGATGTTCCCAATACACGGTTGGGATGTGTTGTGGGATGTTTTTGGGGAGCATTTTGTGGGGCATAGATGTGAATTGGTTTATAACTTTGTAGAGAGTAGAGATGATTCCGGTGAGGAGTTCAAATCACCTACTAACAAAATATGTTCCAACCCTATACCAACAAGATCTTACACTGACCATAAAAACAAGTAGTATGATCTAAGATGTTGGGTGGGAGCAAGGTTTAGCTTAGGGATGACTATTTCTACCATACTCAGTGGGTATATCTGCCCCTACCTTCCTTGATGGACGGGTTTGTTGCTTACATGATGGGTTTTAGGTTGGGTACGGGTTTTGAGATTCTACAACCGGTACGAGTACAGGTAGAGTATGGTATTTGGCTAAATCCAATCCTCCATGACTTACATATTGTTAGAAAGCATACAAGTTTTATGTAATAGGTGTTGAATTTAATAATATTTTGAATTTTATGTGAAGGATAATTGATAATTTATGGATTTCCAACATGTCTTACTCAAATAATTAGAAATCTTGATGTTTATTTGTGTTATTTTACTTAGTTATTGCTTATATATGACAAGAAATAATAAGAAATTAGATGTGAGTTTTAAATCCAACCCACCCCTACTTGAATGTGGGGAGGGTAGGGTTGGAGAGAGTTTATGAGGGTTTGGATTCTCAAAATCCAACCCACTATGGATTTTGCTATTTTGGGGCAGAAACGGATTAGGAAGTTTAGGGAGGCAAGTGGAGTTTGAAATTTACAAAACCGTCTCCCCACCTACTTTGTTGGCATCCCTAGTTTGGTTGAATGTTTTAACTGTGTAGCAGGCTGTGGAACCAATGATAAGGTTCGTCCTGCACCTATAGCTCATGAATGTATTACTGTTGTCGAAGCGTTCAAGTAATCCGAATTCGGGTGGATATGTCACAACAGCCGACCCGACCGTCAATTGTTAACGGTACCGCTCGGAAATGTCAAACAGTACCCATTTTTTCCTCTGGCGCACGTTAGCCACAGTCTTTGAATTGGTGGTTATGGACTTTGTGGGTTTAGGTGGAGAAGGCTCCTCCCGACGTCCAGGCGTGGAAAAATATCAGCAGAAATATAAGAAATAAAAAAAAATGCATTCAAAGCCTGACTGACACTTCTTCAGCGCTGACCCTAACCCTAGATCCGCTCCCCTTCCACAGCTATGGCATCCTCTGCAACATTATACCTCTCCCCATCCACTACCCGCTTTTCCAGTAAAAATTATCCATCTTCTCTTTCTCGGTTTCCACAGTTCCGACAATTCTTAGCAATCAAAGCCTCAGCCACTTTATATGATTCCAAGGTTTCCACCGCCGATAAATCCTCGATCCCATTGAAGGTATGACAGACTCGTCTTCTTAATTGTCTTGCTAGTTGGTCTCCCTGATTTCTTCTTTCATATGTTTTTATGAAATACAAATGCTTTGCTGATTTTCTTTTCCCATGGTATGATGGTATCGTTTTAAATTCAGAATTGACACTTTATGAATTGTCGGAACACTTAAACCCCTACTACCGGAAACAAGATTGAACCTTTCTTGCTAAATTTTTAGTCAATTATCCGTCAATTGTGCTTGAAAGTAGCTCTCCATAGAAAAGATTTAGAACATGATCTTAGTCAAAAGAACTAGGCCGACATTTTTATGTGTTCTAGAACTTGAATCCACTTAATGAAATAACACCCCCCTCCCTACAAGCTAGTAAAACTCAAATTAACACTCCACAGGTTTTTACAAATAAGATGTCAACTAAACCAGTTTCAGGATTTTACCTGGTTATGAATGCCATGCTAATCTTTTTTTCCCTTTCTGTTTCTTTTCTTATACTAACTCTATTATGAATAAGCTTTATCAGGCAACAAATGGTTGTCTTACTTCTTATTGCTTGTGGTTTTTCTCAGACCGGTATTTGGCAGTGGAAGTTCAACGACAATTCTGTTAAAATTTATTATGAAGAACATAATAGGGAGAATTCGGAGCCTTGTAAGAATATCCTTATGATACCCACCATTTCTGATGTCAGTACTGTTGAAGAATGGAGATCAGTGGCAAAAGATATTGTTGCCAGAAATGGGAAAGTTAATTGGCGGGCTACCATCGTTGATTGGCCTGGTCTCGGTTACTCTGATAGGCCAAAGTTCGAATACAATGCAGATGTCATGGAGAAATTCCTGGTTGAGTTTATGAATGCACCTGATAGTCCAATAAGCTACTCAGGTACATTGTCTCTTATTGTGTCAACTATACATTGATGATAATTCTGAATGGCTTCAATGTTGCTGTTTTCTAATAAGTTCTTTCAATTGGCATATTCTGAATACTTTTCAAATTAGCACTCTATAGCATAGAAGGTGTTTGTCTTTGACCAATCTGTCTTGTTAGAGGGATTTTGTTTTGTTTTGTTGTTTTCTTTGATAAACATGTCAAGGATTCAATGGGATTTTGTTATAAGTCTGTATGAGGAATCCTTCTACTATTTTGGCACAAGGACTTTATTGGCTAATTTAGTAAACTAATATCCAAGCAGAGAATAGCGTTAGCCATACCTCCATTTATTGTTCAGAAATTTGTTATTGTCATCCAGATACCTGAGAGTCTTGACTCAGCTGCACCAACTACTTACTCATTGAGCCAATGGAACTACAAATGACTATTTAAGTATGGTAAAAAACCATGTCTGGACTCTGGATCTGTTTGATTTCATAAAAGACATGCTATTGTTGAATCACCAGGGCTTTTCTTTGATTCCAAGTTCAGATTTGAAATCATCTATGTGAATTGCAAATAACATGCATTCCTTACTTCCCTGATAAGTCAATTAGACCTTGCTTGCTTGAAAATCCTGTAATCATTAACAGGGTGTTAGGAAGTAATTGTTTGTGTTTGTAGTTTCAAGGTCATTCTTTCTTATGAGAGATTTTAACCCAGTTTAGTGTGCTTTAATGTTTAAACATGTTCTGGACTCTGGAGTTTATTTTCTTTGTATATTTTTTCCTTGTAGCAAAAACTGTTTACAGATTTTAGATGATGCCAGTGGCTTGGCAATTTATAATTCGAACTTTTACTTTTCTTGTGCATCTTATATTCTTGTTGTTGGGGCCCTGTTTCTCTTTGTATCTCTTAACCTTTTGGAAGAATTCATGAAGACTGTTGGATAGTGGGGTGGAAGTGGAAAATCCACACAGATTCTGTTTGTGATAAAGGGAATGAATGACTAGCCCCCCCNCCCCCCCCCCTTATCAGTCAATCATTGAACTGACAAGAAACATGGCTAAAATTCCACCATTCTCTGAAAACCACTTGGCTCTTTTTTCAGAGCTAAATGGGAAAAGTAGATCCCATGAATTTTCTACCACATGTTTTTCACTTCTGCCCCAATCAAAACAAAATTTAATAGACCTAAAAGGAGGTATTTAGTTGTCACTTTTTTTTTTTTTTCCTTTTTATACATTCTATACTCTTGTTGCATTTTATTGTCTTTGTTAGAACACATGTACATGTCTTATTAATGCAGTTTCTCCTCCTCTTCCTCCCACCAAAAGAAAACAAAAACAAATGAGAAAAAAAGGTAATAACTCTAATGTGTCACTAATGTATCATTTTATGTATACCAGATAATGAATTAGTAATTTTCGGTGGTGGGCATGCAGCCACAATAGTCCTTCGAGCTGCAAAAAGGAATTTAGTGAAGCCATCAGCTGTTGCTGCTGTTGCACCGACCTGGGCTGGTCCTCTTCCTATAGTCTTTGGTCGAGATTCCAATATGGAATCAAGGTAATATGAACTACATCTCCCTTTCTTGAAGGATGGCTTGTGAGGTGGATTTGAAATGTTAATGAATGTTTCCCATCCATTACATGCTTCTTGTTCTTCTTTCCCCAGGGTTATTGGGGGAATAAAGAGTGGCCATAAATAGGAAAGAAAGAGAGAAAATTATACTGCTTGGAACATCATTTAGTAGGAAACCGAACATGAGCTGATCCTAATCAATGATTATTTCATTATTTTGGATATTTAAAACACTGTATTTATTTAGATTCTCCCAAGGAAAGATAAATTCCGAACAGTGAGCACCATTTTCCTTTGTTGCGGTCTACAGGTATGGGCTATTGCGGGACACGCTAAGGGCCCCTGCAGTAGGTTGGATGATGTACAATGTGCTTGTCAGCAATGAGAAAGCTATTCAATCCCAGTACGAATCACACGTCTATGCTGATTCCAAGAACGTGACCCCGGGTATCATTGAGAGTAGGTATGCATTGACAAAAAGGAAAGGAGCACGCTATGTGCCCGCTGCCTTCTTAACAGGACTGCTTGACCCCGTGAAATCCCGGGAAGAATTCCTGGAAATCTTTGCAGCTTTAGAGGGGAAGATTCCGATACTAGTCATGTCAACTGCAAACTCGCCCAAGAGATCAAAAGCTGAAATGGATGCTCTCAAGGGAGCCAAAGGAGTCAGCAAATTTGTTGAGGTGCCGGGGGCTCTTCTCCCACAAGAAGAATTTCCTTCTAGTGTTGCAGAGGAGCTTTACAGATTCTTGCAGGAGAACTTTGAGACACAGTGCTAACAGTGTTGTTGCTTGGCTTTCTTGTTTGTAAGAGATGAAAGTAACGACACTGTTGATAATGGCATACGTTCCATAAAACAAATTTAAGTTGATACTATCTCTACCTTTTTTTTCCGCGTGTGTTTGTGCTGTTATAAAGGACTCCGAGGATTTTTTGTAAGTTTTCAAGAACCAAATGATTAAAAAAAAAAATGCATGTAGATCTTTTTTTTTTAATTTTTTGGTAAGCAAGAAACTTAATTAAACAAGAACCAAGCAACCAGGACAACAGTATGCAATAAGAAAGACAGATAAAAGCTACAACACCTAAAAAAGAGACACAAAACACCTAAACAACAAAGTCGCCCGAATCTGGAAATATGGTAGCCCATAAGTTAGTTAGGAAAGGGCTGAAGGAATC
Organism: Nelumbo nucifera; assembly: GCF_000365185.1. The sequence goes on along the minus strand of NW_010729093.1, from coordinate 6,667,877 downwards.
TAGGTTTTTTAGCTAACCAAGATTTGGTTAGTTCTGAACTGCTGTTTTTCTTTTTCTTCTGTTTATCTGGGATTGCTTTTTAATAAAAAAAAAAAAAAAAAAAGTCGCCCGAATCAACTAAAACCTTCTGAACCCAGCTGGAAATCTGGGAGAAGAAAAGTTCATTTGATATGGGATCCTTGACAAGTTGACAGCAAAACCATGGGCACCCGCAGCCTTGTTTTGAGTTCTGCAATGAGTGAGGGTTTTAAGTTGAGTCTAGTCTACCTTTTTGCATCTTTGATAAAAAAAACAGCTCAGAAGTCAGAGGGCACTTCGAAACTTAAGCTTGCAATTGTTGTGACTAGATTTTTACAATCACTCTCAACTTCAACTTGAATCTGGGCCGCTTCTACAGACCTCAAATGCTTAATGCCTTCCAAAAGAGCTAACGTTCTCAGCATGTAAAGGCGATTTTGCGTGGAACCTACCACAGGAACCAGCAATGCATCTTCCCCTGCAATTTCTGATGACCACACCGAAAGAAACTTTATTTCTGCCAAAACAACCTCCATCAATATTTACCTTTATCCACCCTGAGCCCGGAGGAGATAAAAAAAGATACCACTGCATCACTTCTTTTAGATGTCAGACATGCCTGTGGATTGACCGGCAAGCATGTCAACCTCTTCTGCACTTCTCTGTTACTACAATTTATAGAAACAAGAGGGTCTAAGTCAAGGATTAGGATAGTATAGGAATCGGTTCTGATCCCTAACTTACCACCAAACCATATGCTTTTTGCAAAGGAAATTGTTTCATCTTTCTCTGTGGATTAACCGCTGAAGCTCTATTTACACACTTCCATTCCAAAAGGACTTGACTTTCTACTCTACGGGTAGCTTCCAGATAGTGTGCTAGATTTTTTTTTTTTTTCTAGAGGACTTAACTTTCCATCTATATTAATGCATCTTATATTCTTAAACAAGAAGCTGAATTGGAAATTGGAATTCAAACCGGTAAGGTCATGCATTATGTGACTTGACCGCATGAAACTGTTTTGTATGAAGCAATCAATGATGGGTGAGGCCATGCTCACCGCATACTTCCGTAGTTCTTAAACTTAAACTATAACCTTCGGTTAGTTGGCACTTCGGCAGCGCTGTTACTGGCCAGCGATCATCTGTTTTGTTGTTATTCATTGTGTTACAGTATTTAACAAAAAGCTTGTTTTGTCAATTCCAACAAGCACAGTCAAGATGGCCGAGTTGGTCTAAGGCGCCAGTTTCAGGTACTGGTCCGAAAGGGCATGGGTTCGAATCCCATTCTTGACAATTTTTGATATATTTACAAGTTTTATTTCCTTGGTTAAGAATACGTTATTCATTCAACAAAACAGCCACTAATCCAACAAAAAGATAACTGAAAAGTGAAAACCATTCCCCACTACCCAGAAACCCCTGTAGCAAGGGCGTACCATACACTTCAAATGTGAATTCAAAGCAGTAGTTTCCAAATAATATTAATTTTAATATTTTGTTATTTAATGTTAGATTTTTATTATTTGAATAATATTTAGATTGAATAATCCAGAAAATTATTATTTATATTGTTTGTACATAATTTCGTCATGAATTTTATAAAAAATATATAATTATTAATAATATGAATATTATTAAATCGATTATAATTATTTTTTGTCTTTTTAATAAATATTTTAAAGTTATTATATAATTTTGTTAGAATATCTAAAAGATTCTCAAATTTTTAAATTCAAACTTTCTTTACATTGACTTGGTTGGCAAAATAACTTGCATTGAACTGAATCAATCCTTGAACACTCCTAATTTCAGTTAAATTTATAGTCTAATATCTAATAAATAACAATAGTGTAATCTCCGATAATTATTAAAAATTTATAGCAGAAGTACAAAATCGTTGAAACTAAATTTATAATGAAAATATAATAGATATCTAATAAAAATACAATAATTACAAAAATATAATAAATACTAAAAATATACTAAATTAGTCAATAAATAGTGTAGTCTCAAATAATAGTTTAATCTCTAATAAATATTAATCTATAAATTATAAAAAATTATATAGTTACTAAAAATAAATTTATAACAAAGATACAATAAATATGATAAATTAAATTTCAAAAGAAAAATAATAGTTGTTTAATCTCCAATAATTATTGAGAATTTTCTATTAAATAACAAAACAAAAATAGATTTATAAATAAATATTGAAAACATATTTGGATTAAGATACAATAAATAATTACTGAAAGTAAAATAAATATTAATTTTAGAATATATAAATATATAATGAATATACACTATCATTGTAAAATTATTACTAATAAATATAATTTTATTAAAAGTTATTTTCTATAATTATTATTTGATATAAGTGAAATTAGTTATTTACAATATTATTTAGTTATTGAAAATTTTAAAATATTAATTATTTATTGAATTTAATAACCATAAAATTATATTTGTACTATTATTACATAATTCATTATTAATTTTGTAAAACATTAAATTATTATTAATATGAATAATATGAAATCTATAATAATTATTTTTTACTTTTAGGAAATTTCTTAAATTTATTACATAATTTTGTTATTCTAACTACTTAAAATTTAGTCATGTTAAATATTTTGTTATTTAAATATTTAAATAATATGTAATTTATTTAAAACTTTTTGTTATTTGAGTTTTCTTTATTTTAATGTTATTTATGTAATATTAAATATTTTTATATAATTATTTAGCTATTTTTAATGTTTTGTTATTTAAAATATTTAGTTATTGAAATATTGAAATAATGTTTCATTTTTAATGCTAAATTTTTATTATTTGAATAACATTTAAATTGAATAATTCCTAAAATTATAATTTATATTGTTACTACATAATTTCTTGATGAATTTTGTATAAATATAGAATTATCAATAATATGAATATTAAATTTATTATAGTTGATTTTTTGTTTTGAATAAATATTTTAAAGTTAGTATATAATTTTGATATAATATTTAAATAATTCTGACATTTTTTAATTGAAACTTTCTTTAGATAGATATAGATAAAAAATAGGGAGATGATAGATAGGAATTAGAGATAGTTTAGGAGAGAATCTCTCTACTAAATTAGAGATAATTTAAGAGATAAATAGGAATTAGAGACGATTTAGGAGGAAGTGGGGGAAAGTGGTGCCACTTGTCTAAACATTAGAAAAGCAAATCCCTTTTTCTTTATGGTTGTTAGAAATAGTTAATCATATGTGATTTACTTATTGGTTTAATAAGTAATTATATGGAATTAAAAAATAAAAAAATAAAAAAATAAAAAAATAAAAAAATAGAAAATTAGGAAGGGGGTTTGGAGCAAGGAGATTGCATGGGGACATAGATAGATATACATTAAATGTGTTCCTTATACGTTTCAAATCGTCAAATGAATCTAACCACCATAATTTGTAGTTCAATATGGTCTAGACTTAAAATGGTTTGGTTTGGTTTCCTGAATTTTAGAAATTAAATCAAACAATGAACCTTAAACCAATATCTATCTTTATAGCGAGATGGTCCATGCCACCCCCACCTTGCATTCTTCTTGACTCTCCTCTCCACTTCCCATTAAGCCATGTCACCATTCCCAACCCAACTACCTAAAAATATTCCTAGAATCTCTCTCCTAATGTTACCCCATCAATTCCTAAAATCTCTCTCCCAATCTATATCTATTCTTTCTCATTTAAAATATTCATATTAATTGATAAAGTAGAGAATGACCCCATACTAAGTATGGGGTAACTAAATGTATGTATAATTTAGTTTGAAGTTTGCTATTTAGTTATTAGAAATTAAATAAAAAAAACTAATATGGGTCTTGCATCTTTGTAATGATAATACCTATTTTATTTGAAAATCATTATTAATTTATGTTTTTTTAATTTTATTTAAGATATTAAATGAGATCTTGTTCGTAAACAATAACCCACTTTATTTGGTATTTACTATTTATCTAATAAATCTATTTTGAGTTGTTTATTTTTAAAAGTTAAATTAGGTTGCTTCCTAAAAGTTAAATCAAGTTTGTAATTAATAAAGTATTTTCTTTTTGAAAAAAATCATTTAAAAATAAACGTGGGTTTATAGTAATCTTTTAATGGGTCTCACCATTTGTATTTAATAAACTATGGTTAAATATGCATTAAGCTAATAAATAACTGTATATTGAGAATGTTTAGAAGTGAAGCTACCCACTTTTTGAATCCAATTTCTTGAATTAATAGGATGCCGTGTATTTGAATGGTGGTAGTGGGCTGTTGGTTTTAATAGCAACTTCTCAAAAAATGCCACGTGTCTAGCTTCCCAGAAAAATGAGAAGGCCACATGTCTAAATGGTGGGGGTTATAGCCTAGTAGTGGGCTGTGGGTTTTAGTAGGAATTTCTCAAAAATTTCCACGTGCCTAGCTTTTCAAAAAAAATCAGAAGGCCATTTGTCTGAATGGTGATGTGGGTTGTGGATTTTAATAACAACTTTTCAAAAAATACCATGTGTCCAGATTTTCAGAAAATTGAGAATGCCATGTGTGAATGGTGGGAGCTGTAGCTTGAAGACCTTTCTTTAATATATATATAATTAATATTTAATTTAATCTATATTCAATAAATATTAAATAGTGTTATTCCCAACTGCAACATTACTTGACCGGATGGCATATTTTAAATGCGCTGGGCAGGTTGACTCATGTTTTAGCCCAACAAAACTAGTCCTAGTGACTGAGAAGTGGCAAATTGTTAACTCCATACAGATTTTTTGGTTCTTGACATCTTGTGGTCCAACACCAAGCCGTTCGTCATGCAGGCATTTTACTTCAAACTCTTGGTAATGGATTCATTATTCTGAGGTGGAGGTGTAGAACCACTATGGCCTACCATCCATGAAATAATTGACGATTTCCCTTGTATCATGGTTTGTGAAAAAAATCGATTAAGCATTTTTTTAAACTCAAAATGCTAGAAACATAGTTTTTAACGAGGTTTTTATGGTAAACAAGTGGAGTATTTTTGGGCCACAAACGCATGGCTAGAGCCCATATGCCCTTTTTTTAATTTATTTTTTGGTAATCAAGTAAAAGCCTATATTAGGGATGGGCTGCCCACAGAGCGTGCCCCACAGCCCATCCCACTGGTGCATTGGGAACTTGTCAGTTGAAGGGGGCATGGGCTGTGGGCAGCCCATCCCTTCTCCATATTACCGCAAACAAACAGAAAAGACCTGCAGGCCCAGATACAAAAACTCTCACTGAAAAAGCACACATCAGGGAGCAAATAAAATGCTCATAAATCAATTGTAAAATAGTTTCGGAAAGTGCCGTGAAGAGGTCACTTGGGTCCTTTTGAGTTCACTTCTGGTCTCCCGTCCCGTGGATCTAAACTTCATTTGTATGATTAACAGGTGGGGTAGAATGTACTGACCACAATATCATGATTTGAGACCTAAAGTAACTTCTGGGCTCGAAATATATATAAAGAGAGAGAGGAATATCATGATTTGAGAGAGAGTCCGGATCTTCTGCCCACGTTAATCGCAGGAAGGGTAATTTATTATGAATAGGCATCTGCAGGGTTATACTGGGGAGTCTTTTGAAAGGTACCATTGTCTTCACCAATCGCAAAGTTGATAATAACGATAAGTCCGGATGTACTGGCCACAACAATCGCTTGGTGAATGTGTTATAGTCAACAGATACGAACTCATGATGATACGATATGATATGATATATGATAAATCCCCGTCTATCATGATCCATGACACAGTACCATCTGAGTTTGAGCAGTTGCATCGCCGTGGTCTGGTCGTAGTTGTATTTAAACTGATTTCGGGCTTAGGCCGCCGGTTATGACTTCTTTTTATTTATTTATTTTTTCTGGCGGGACTTTTGCTTCAGCGTTCCATCTCTTTTGATGTCAGACTTTCGGCGTAGTTCTCTTTCGTACACGCATAAGACGCAGGGGTCCCAGTTTGCTTTGCTTTACTTTACTCCTCTCTCTTTCTCACTCAGTCACTCTCCATCGAAATTGAAGATGGACAGATTTAACCTTTTACGACAAAAAAAAAAAAAAACTAAAAATAGCTATTAAGTTTGGAACTTTGGACTTTGGTTTTTGGATGGGTGGGCCCTCCCCTCGTTTATCAATATGGGAAGAAGGAGAAGGAAGACTTGAAAGTCGTCTTAAGCTTTGCACCACTTCATCCATAACTTTAGCCACGTGTGACCCATACTTACAGTGCCGTACTTAGTTGTGTAATAAAGAGCAGACGGAATCAGACAGTGCGTTGGCCTCCGGCATCCTCCGTAGGTTTCAAATTCAAAACTACCAAACGATAATTATGGTTTATGGGTCCCTCCTCAATAGCCTATCCAAAACAAAACAAATAAAAAGTCCTAGATTGAGGTCCACGAATCGTTGCAGGTCAGGTCTTTCTTCTGTGTAGTCTAGTCTAGACTCTAGACTCTAGTAGTGCGTAGCGGAAGACGTACGAAAATGCCAATTTCCTGACTCTTTCCTGCATGCCTCACTCTCATTTGTTAATTCGGGAAAAATGAATGGATTGAGCTTCAATTGCCACTTGGCAGCCCCATGGTTGAAGGTTGATTCATTCGTAGTTTGTGATTCTTTGTTGCTTGATGAATACAACTGTACCCCACAGTCAATTCAGCATTCAAATAATAACAATCCGTTGTTTTAATGTTGTGGACTTGTGGATAAGTTCCATCAATTTCACAACATTGACTTGACAAGTTAGGGATTTCAATATGCTTAATTAAAAAAAAAAAAAGAATGCACACAAATAGTAATGGTTTTAATACTGGGTGATTTTTTAGGACAAATTTCTTAAATAACCCTTAAGTTTTAGAAAATTGATTTATTCATCCTATTATTTTAAAAATGTTAAAATTACTTTTAAATTTGTTTTGATAATTGATTAAATCTTCTTTTATCGTTAACATCTTTATCAGAAAGATAAAAAGATTATTTTATCTTTTAATTTTCTTTAAATTTTCAAAATGAAACATATATACAACCTTCCGCTATAATACTCATTTACTAAATAAAAAAATGAAATATTCATTTACTGAATTAAAAAGAAGCCTATGAAAATGATGGCTTTAGCAACACGGTTCTCAAAGCCTTTGTGAAATTCTTTCGTCACTTGCATATTTAGCAATACGCAGGAAGATAGTGACAAGCCCGAACCTCGGATAGACCCAACGGCACGCTTGTTGGGACTTGGAGGAATAGAAAGATTCAACTTTAATCAATGTCAATGGTACATGATAAGGGTGATTTGGCCCCACCTAGTAAGGAAGGGATACATGGATGTGGATGTGATTTGCCAATAGGATAATAATTCAGCAAGAAGAGCCATTTCATTGCCCATGTGCCAAGGTGACACATGTTTGATTTTAGATGCTTCCCAACGGATTCTGAACACCTCGGGATCATGCCGCGAAATCGAAAGCTTCATCCTCATCCCACCCGGATCGGAAGGTAGTGATAGACTTCATTGACTACTACGTTACTTCCCTTTCGGGGCGGACGGATCCTAACCACGCGGGCCGAGGATCCTGGAGTTGTTTCGTGAGTCTCAGCTTTGTAAGGACTTCAAACCCCAAGATCAAGGTACGTGCAATTATTTGCTCACTAGTACACTTACCATTCAACTTTCAGCTCACAATACTAACTTAAGCATCGGAGTGACCTCGCCGAGTTAACTCCCCTGGGTTCTCTGAGTTTCACTGTTTTGCAGACCGAACCAGCTCGCTACGCAGCCAAGTTCCAAATCATCATCCAATTAGGAGCATCCAGATCGCACACCATCAATATAAATGATAGACCTGTTCATCAAATCCAGCTAGGTTTAGTCTGTTCTTAGATTTCCTTTTTGTCATTTCCTACGCATTTTTTTTAATATTTTCGTTGAGGGGTTGATGAAATTGCATCTTGTGGAGTCTATTTGCGGCTGAGATCTTGGTTCTAGGGCTAGGGCTTTCTACCGGTATTCCTCAAAGAGAAGATGAGTGTCTCCACTGTAGATGCAGCCGGTGAAACCAGCCCACTTGCTTCAGATGTTGAAAATGGCGTCGGAAAGGCAGAAAACTCAAATGTCCTAGTTCAATACATAGGTTCTTCAAAGAGATTTGATCAATTCCTGGCTGCTTGGGGGCGTTGTCACACAAGGTTTCCACGCTTCTATATCGGCGATCTAGACACACCAAGACGATGCCGAGACTCACAATTATTGCAACAACTTGCCTTCTTTGGCCTTCAACTAAATGAAAGTTGTCTTCTATTTTAGTTTTAGGAACCCGCCTTTAACCTTCAATTTCTTGTATTCAATGTGGGTGTTAACTTTTATCTTGAAAACTTGAATAATAATGGATAGCAAAGTTGACCTCAAAAGGGTAATATTGAATTTTAAAAAATTTTGTATAACATGGTGTCACATGTGAACGAATTGTAACGGACGTTAACGGCAGAGGAGGATTAGTCAATTGTTAGAAAACTTAAGGCTCAGTTTGGAAGGAGTACAAATGCAAATTTATACAATGCAAAACCTTATATTTTGTATTAATTTTGTATGTATTTGCACTATACATATTTGTATTTGTACTCCCCTAAGGATATTTTAAGTCAATTTCAAAACAGTAGGGATCAATAAATCAATTTCTTATCATTTTTTTAATCACCCACTTAATTGACATTAGATAAATTTGTTTAAAAGGCCAGCGGTTAGAATATTAAAGATAAGAGGAACAGATCCCACGTTGCCAGGGCTAGGTCAAAATTGGATTGGATATCTAAATTTGATTAGATTATTAAAAGGTTAAATCTCTTAAACTATCCCTACTGTTCACAAAATTGACAAATTATATCCTTACTGTTTACCTATTATCTTAAGCTACCCTTAAATTTTCTAACAATTGACACACTGTCAAAACACTAGCGAAAAAAATGAAATATCTATTTACCCGTCGTTATTCATCAAATTTTCAAAATAAAACTCAATGAACAAATAAACCCAAAATCATATCTTGGAGGCAGCTACATTTCCCGGCCAAAATCATATTGTGGCGAGAGCCAACGTATCCAATTTGGAAGATGATGCCAGGGTTTGTGTTGCTAAGAAGACATGATGAAAATAGTAGGTCGACTAGAGCAATGATGAAAACAGAAACAAGGTTTTCCTCTATAAATGGCTGGATCGAAATCTTCTCCTCTCTTTCCTGCAATGTGCTTCACCGGCACTGTCTATATTGACTTGACTGGAGGAAGCATTCAACGCTCTAGTGTTGGAGGCATACACGATGACGGAGGCATTGCATTTGATGGATACAAATTCATTTCCTGAGGACAGTGCGCACAAGCCGGGGTCAGTTGGGAAGCCAGTAGGGCAAGAGATGGTGATATTGGATGGATACAAATCCATTGCTTGAGGACGGTGTGCACTGTTAGCGTATTTCATCAAAACTTGTATCATTATCTCCTTACTTCTAGGAGATACTTAGCTGTACCTATCTTATCTCCTTCTCTCTTATTTCTTTCCTTCTTGTATTCTACTTTTGGTCGCCGACCTAGTTTCCTGATTGTATCTCGCTCTGTTATAAATAGAGCTGCAACTTATTGAATAATACACAATACAAAAATTATTATCTTCTCCATTCGTCCTTCCTGGTTTCCTATCATGGTATCAAAGCCTCTGCTTCAGAAGCTCATCCGCCCAACCAACTGGAGCCCCACGTCATTCTGAATCGAGCACTCGACGAGCGTCTGCTCCCACTGGAGCTGCCTCCTCGAATCCCCGGAGTTGACGTGTAAGACAATTGTGTTCCCACCGGAAGCTTCATCATCGGCTTTGCCGCTAGCAGAGACACCTTTGGAAGATCTCTCCCGATCTTCTTCGGCAACAACAAATTGTGGATGATAGGCATCACACCACCATTTGCGATCGTGACCGTACCAAGCAATTTGCTGAGTTCTTCGTTGTTCCTCACCGCTAATTGAATGTACCTTGGCACGATCCTTGTCTTCTTGTTATCCCTCGCTGCGTTCCCAGCTAATTCCAACACCTCATTGCAAGACACTCAAGAACGACGGCGAGACATACTGGAGCACCGGCACCGACTCTCTGTGTATTTACGGGCTTTTAGAAACCTGGCGATCCTTCCAATGGGAAACTAAAGCCCGGCCTTGCTGCTCCTGGATACTGCCACCGACTCTCTCTGCGTATTTACCGCCTTTCAGAAACCTGGCGATCCTTCCAACGGGAAACTGAAGCCCGACCTTGTTCCTCCTGGATACTGCCTTCTTTGAAGCTCCAGCGCCTGAACTTCTTGACAAGTAACTAAGCAAAGCTCCGAGAGGGATTGATAGCTCGGGATTTTGAAGTGAGAAATAAGGAAAGGTGGTGATCTCATTCGCATACGAGACCTGCTGCGCTTAAAGGTACAGAACCTTCGTCAGCGTCTGCGTGCACCAGAATTGAGGCTGCCCCAACGAAGAAGACATTAGGGACTCTGCAAAGTTTTTTTTTTAAGGTTAGTATTTTCCCGTAATTCGTGTTGCTCCAAAGATCTGTGTTTCTCCTCATGGATTCATCCGAAGCTGCACAACATATCTCTCATCCCATCACCGTTACCTTCGATGGCTCAAACTATGATTTATGCCCAAGAGATGTGCAGTTTTCTCAAGGGACGCCTTCTATGGCGATATGTGACCGGTGAGATTCCCAAACCTACTAAAACTGTTGATGAAACAGAAGATGAATTTGCTGGGGACGAGAAAAATCATCAAATATTGACATGGTTTCGCAATACTTGTATTGCAAGCATCAAGTTAGAATTTCGCAGATATGATTCTCCTAAAGAGGTATGGGATTTCTTACAAGGCCGTTATTCTATTTCTGATGATGTGCATCAATTTCAGCTTTATAGGCGTCTTCACCGTATGAAGCAGCAACCTGAATAGACCATCCACAGTTATGTCTCTGAATTACAAGTTCTTTGGGATTAATTAGCACAGTGTGAACCTGAATGAGATAGTACTTCTACAGCTACTACTTATTCCAAGCTTCGCGATTGCCAACATGTTTGGCATCTTCTGATGACTCTCAGGGATGAGTATGAACCTATTAATGGTACTCTACTTCATCGTAGCCCATTGCCTTCTCTTGAAGTTGTGATCAAAGATTTGCGTTCTGAAGAAACTCGTCTAAGAACACTTCGAGATGAGCGATCCTTATTATCTACTGATGTTGTTCTTGCTACTCCGGGTACATCTGTTGCTCCTTCAACTAAATCTTCAAAACAGACCTTCTGCAATTACTGCAAGAAGACTGGTCATACTATTTCTGAGTGCCACCGCTTGCAAGCCAAAAAGGCGTCTGGACAGAAGTTTTCATCCATGGGTTCTCAGGCTTCGAGTTCTACTGCAGCTGTTGCCACAGAGAATTCTTCTGATAACACAACTCCAAAATTTCCTCTTAGAGAACTCCAAGCTCTTCTTTACCAACTCCAACCTAATTCTGGTATGCCTTCTAACTTAGTCTTGTCCATCACTCAAGTACTACCTCATCATGGTATTTTGATTCTGCCTGTTGCAATCATATGACATCAAATTCATCACTGTTTACTTCCAAGTCACATTCTTCTATTGCACTAATTGCTCATACTGCCGATAATTCCACCTTAACTGTCAAAAGTGTAGGCACTGTTTCATCATCTCGTTTATCACTCCCTAACACTTTTTTGGTACCTCATTATCTCTAAATATTATATTTGTTAGACAATTATGTGAACTTGGTTTTGAAATACATTTCTCAAGTCATGGTTGTACTGTGTAGGATCCACGGACAGGGAAGATCGTTGGGACAGGCCGTAAGGTTGGGAGACTGTTTGAGCTATCATTTCTTCAATTACTATCTCTTGCTGCTGCTGTCATCTCTAGTGTCTGGCATTCACGCCTTGGTCACATTTCTACCTCTAGATTAGGATCTTTAATTTCTAATGGATGTTTGGGTCTTATTAAAACAACACACTTTGATTGTGTTTCATGTCCTCTTTCAAAACATCATGCTTTGCCTTTTATTATAAGTGATTTTGTTTCTTCTGCACCTTTTGATCTTATCCATTCTGATATTTGGGGCCCATCGCCTCATAATACCATGGGTGGTTCGCATTATTTTGTGATATTCATTGATGATTTCTCTCGATATACATGAATTTATCTCATGCGTAATAAATCTGAATTACCTGCAATTTATATTCAACTTGTCGCCATGATCAAAACTCAGTTTTCCTCTATCATCAAAATTTTTCGCATTGATAATGCCATGGAATATAGAGATTCTATCCTTACCCAATTTCTTTAACAAAATGGAACTATCATTCATAGATCTTGTCTCGGTACCTCTCAACAAAATGGGCGTGCAGAACGAAAACATAGGCATATTCTTGATACTGTTCGACCTCTTTTAATCTCTTTCTCCTGTCCCGAACGTTTTTGGGGGGAAGCAGCCATCACCGCTGTTTATACCATTAATCGCATTCCTTCTCCTGTTCTTGGTAACATTTCTCCTTATGAACGATTGTATGGCCATTGCCTTGATTACTTGTCTCTTCGTGTACTTGGTTGTGCTTGTTTTGTTCTATTACAACCTCATGAACATACCAAATTGGAACCAAAAGCATGTCTATATTGTTTTCTCGGGTATGGTATTGAACATAAAGGATATCGGTGTTGGGATCCTCTTTCCCAACTACTTCACATATCTCGTCATGTTACCTTCTGGGAACACAAAATGTTCTCCAGTCTCTCCCCGTTTCAGGTTACCACGACATCTTCACATTTTTTTACTGATCCTATTATCTCGCTTTTTCCTGATGATTTACTTGCAGGTCCGACTACTTCTTCATCTAATAGCTCTAAAAGTACTGTAAAACCTATAGCCTCTCTTGATGCATCTACTTTGGCTATGGATCCTCTAGCTCTACCATCTTTTGAGCCCTTGATTCCCCCTGATGAATTAGACCCTGCTCATTCTGGTGCTTCACTTTGTCACTCTGGTAGGGTTACTAAACCTTCGGTTCTTCTTCGTGATTTTCATTGTTATTCTACCATTGTATCTTTATACGAGCCTTGTACCTATCGCGAGGCTAGTACTGACCCTCTATGGCAGAAAGCAATGGCAAAAGAAATTTAAGCTCTTACAAGCACTTATACTTGGGATTTTGTTGACCGGCCTCCAGATAAATCCGGGATTGGCTGCAAATGGGTCTACAAAATCAAGACTCGGGCAGATGGTTCAGTTGAAAGATATAAAGCTAGATTGGTAGCTAAAGGATTCACACAGGAGTATGGCATTGACTATGAGGAGACTTTTGCCCCTATAGCCCATCTCACTTTTGTTCGTAGTCTTATTGCGATTGGTGTAGCTAAGCACTGGCAGCTATTTCAGATGAATGTTAAGAATGCTTTTCTCAATGGTGAACTTTCTGAAGAGATCTATATGCAGCCCCCTCCTGGTTATGATCATCTCCCTAATCAGGTGTGTCATCTCTGTAAGGCTCTATATGGACTTAAGCAGGCACCTCGAGCATGGTTCTCCAAATTCATCCTTCCTGGTTTCCTATCACGCACTGTGGCTCCACGAACGGCTTGCTTCCATGTGTAGAGGCCATCATGCCACAATCATCAAGCTTCTGGGTTGTTCTGGTGGCAATTTGTTCTATATTAGCTTCACGAAAATCTTCAGGCATTTTGAAGAAGTTGAGAAAGGACAAAGTGCACACTCCAGATGGCAACCTCTGTTTGCACCTCTGCAACTCTTCACGAGATACCCGTTGCAACTCTTTAGGTGAGATGGTTATTTGAGTCCTCTTTACTGTTTTTTTTTTTTGGAAGAAAACAGCCCATTTAGGAAGAAAGAGAGGAGATTACGGGGGCATTTACAGCCCAATCTTCAGGCATTTACAGAGAGTTAGTTTGGTCATGACCAATTGCTTAGATTACGGGGGCATTTACACTCCAGATGGCAACCTACCAAGGACTGTTGCAACTATGAGCAAAATCAGGGATCAAAACCCGGTTTGTTTGTGTTTCATAATTCAACCAACAAGCAACGCTTTTAACCAAAAAACTTTTCAGATCTGGGAGGGTGGCAATTCAAGAACGTTCAGCTTAGCTCTGGCCTTTGTAACAGTAATGGGAGAAGGCAAGGAGACTGATATTTTGGCTAGAGATTGAGAGTATAGAGTTGAGAGAACGTATACGGTCTGATGAGAGAGCTAGCTCAGCTCAGCTCTGGCATCTGTAACGAATACAATCTCAATCTAATCACCTTTGTAACGAATACGGACTCAATGTATCTCCACCCTCAAAGGCCATTTCTCTTACATTTTCTCCCTCGTCCTCGCTGGGAAGTTCCTTTGCAGTGGCTTCTCTGATGAAGAGATCCAAGTCTAGCCTTGGTACTCATCCATACCAGCAGCTGATGTTGATGCCCAACAACTGTCTCAGACCAACAACGTGGTTGTTGTTGGCAATGGCACAGTTAAGTCTCTTGTGGTCTCTGGCGACCAACTATTCAGCGCCCACCAAGACCACAAGATCCTTTCAGTGCTAGTGCTATAGATAAATCCACACTGGCCACGTCATTAGTTAGATAACAACAATAATTTGTTATTTGTGGACTTATCAATCCTAGATAACAATTATCCTGCTATCAACTTATGATTATCATTACATTTGAATTTGAATTTCAAATTCTATATCTTCACCTATATAAACTCATGTAATTTCTACAATTCAATCAATGAGAATTAGCCACTTTCATTGACTCTCGTATGGTATTAGAGCCCTAGAAGATTAACGTCATGTCTACTCAAAGTTCTTCGATCAACTCTCAAGGTGAGTCCTCTTCCAGAAATAATGGATTGGTTACTCTGTCCAGTTTCATGAATGTCATCACTGTACGCCTAGATAGATACAACTATCTCTTATGTTCTATACAAATTCTCTCTACACTCAATGGGTATCGATTCACTGGTTATGTTGATGGATCACTACCATGTCCATCGAAATTTCTTCCTGGCACTAATGCTCAACAGATCAACCTCGAATTCATCTCCTGGTAGGAACAAGATCAGTTCATATTGAGATGGCTCCTTTCCTCTTTCACATAGCATATTCTTGCTCAAGTCGTAGGATGCAAAACTTCTAAGGAAGTATGGGACCGGCTTAGCCATTTATTTTCCTCCACTAACAAATCCAAGATCCATGATTTGAAGTTGGAGTTAGCACATATTAAAAAAGGCAATCTATCAATTGCAGATTGCATTTAGAAAATTAAAGGGATTTCTGATGCTCTTGCTGCATCTAATTACTTTATATCAGATTCAGATCTCCTTCACTATCTTCATGGTAGTTTGCCACCAGAGTATGACACTTTTATTATCACTACTACTGCTCGTTTGGATGATTTGACCATGCTAGATGTGCAGAGTTACTTCTTACTTTTGAAAAGCGCTTAGCTCGCCATGCTAATTTTGTCGATTCTTCCTCTGCTAATGTTGCAAGTAAGAAGGGGGGGGGGGCTTTGGCCACTCACAACAACATTATTCAAACAAACCTCGACAGTTCTCTTCTTCGGGCAACAAGAAACATCCCAATAATGGTTCTAAATGATCAAGTGGTAATGATACTTCTGTTGTTTGTCAGATTTGTGGATATGTTGTACACACTATTGCCACTTGCAGGAAATATCTGGAGCTTCTAGGGGTGAAGAAATTTTTAAACAAGAATGCCAATGTGGCTTCTCGCACTACCTCTTCTGTAGGGTCTTCTCGTGACTCAGTCTAGTATCCGGATTCTGGCGCCACGAATCACCTTACTACAGATCTCAATAATTTGTCCTTACATAATCCATACAATGGTTATGAGGAAATCACTGTTGGTAATGGTATGCATTTACCTATTTCTCACATTGGTTCTTCCACTATTCACACCTCATATGGATCCTTTGATTTACATAATATCTTGCATGTACCTCGGATCACTAAGAATCTGTTGCCAACGAGCCAATTATGCAAGGATAATATGTAGTGTTTATATTTGATGCTTGTGGTTTTCTTGTAAAGGATCGGATGACGGGGAAGTCTCTTTTCAGAAGACCAATTAAAGATGACTTATACAAGGTGCAATCCATTTCTTTTAGCAGTCCTACAACTTTGATTGGAGAATGCACCTCTAAGGGTGTTTGGCACTTGCGTTTGGGGCATCCCAGTCATAGGATTACTTATCACATTATTTCCAAATATGATTTACCTGTTCCAAATAAAAACTTGTCCTTCTGTACGGCCTGTCGTAGAGGGAAAACTCATTCTCTTCCTTTTTCTTCTAGTACTTTAGTCATTATTAAACCATTAGAGTTGATTTTTTCTGATTTT
This sequence comes from Nelumbo nucifera, assembly GCF_000365185.1. Next base: position 6,651,362 of record NW_010729093.1, on the reverse strand, counting down.
TGGGGATTTAAATACTATTTATCTTTTGTGAATGCTTTTAGTAAATTATTTTGGATATTTCCTATGATTGCTAAATCTCAGGCGCCATCTTTATTTCTCATTCAAAAATCATGTTGAAAATTTATTGGACTATAAAATCAAGGTTGTTTAGACTGATGAGGCAACAGAGTATAAGCCTCTTACTGATGCCTTTCATTCTTTGGGAATTTTTCATCGGCGTTCCTGTCCTCATACGCACCAACAGAATGGTGCTATAGAATGCTGACATCGTATTATTGTGGAGACAGGCCTAACTCTCTTGGCTACGGCTTCTGTTCCGCAAAACAGGTGGTATTATGCTTTTGAGGTTGCTGTTTTTCTCATAAACAGATTATCTACTCCTACTCTTTCCATGGCCTCCCCGTGGTTTCAACTATTTGAAACTGCTCCTGATTACATGTTACTTAGGGTTTTTGGTTGCTCATGTTATTCATACCTCAGACCCTACCAGCATTCTAAACTAGAATTTCGTTCTGACGAATGTGTGTTTATGTATATAGTCTTCATTGTAAAGGCTATAAGTGCCTTCATTTGCCAATTAGTCGTTTATATATATATATATATATATATATCTCGCAATGTTGTTTTTAATGAAGGGCACTTCCCGTTTGCTGATATCTTTACAGATGAGTCTGCATCTACTATCTCTGCACCGCCAATCCTTGGTCCTCCACTACTTTGGCATACTTCTCCCAGCACTACTTTAGCGACAGGTACAGCTCCATCCCCTTCTACGAGTATTACACCCCTTGCTCCTGAACCACCAGAACCTTCTGTTGCCTCTACTCCCGTGCTTCCTACTATCACCACTCATCCTATGAAGACTCATTCTCCCGTGGGCTTGGTTCACTAGGCTTCGTGATTATCTCCTCACCTTGGGCTTCATTGAATCATGGGCTGATTCCTCTCTTTTTCTTTGACATACCAAAGGGGAGACTCTTATTCTCCTAGTTTATGTCGATGACATTCTGATTACAGGCTCCAATTTTGCTTCTATTTCATCTCTCAGTGTTGATTTATCATCTCAGTTTGCCTTGAGAGACCTTGGCCCCGCACACTACTTCTTGGGAGTTGAGTTGGCTCGCTCTTCTTCTGGTATTCATTTTTCATAGCATAAGTATATATAAGATTTGTTAATATGTGCTCAGATGCATGAAGCCAAACCGTCCCCTACTCCGATGTCTGCCAGCACTAGGCTTGACTCCTCACAGGGTGAATCTCTCTCTGATCCTTCTTTCTATAGGAGCATTGTTGGTGCGCTCTAATATGTGACATTAACTTGGCCATACATTTGTTTTTCTATAAACAATGTTTGCCAATTTCTTAAAGCTCCCACCATTGTTCACTAGGCAGCAAAAAGCTATACTCCGCTATCTGAAGGGTACTATCACACATGGACTATCTCTACTTCCGTCCAAAACTCTCACTCTCACTACCTTTGCTGATGCTGATTGAGCGAGCTGCCCTGTTGATAGGCGGTCTCAAAGTGGTTACTCTATATTTTTGGGCCCCAAGCTTTTGTGTTGGAGCTTGAATAAGCAATATACTATCTCTAGGTCCAGTACGAAAGCAGAGTATTAGTGCCTTGCTTCAATTGCTGTAGAACTCTCTTGGATTACCATGCTCCTCTTTGAACTTGGCGTCCAACTCTCTCCTGCAATTGTTTGGTGTGATAATATGAGTGCTAAATACTTAGCCTACAATCTTGTCCATCATGGTTGCACAAAGCACATCAAACTTGATGTTCATTTCATTAGAGACTTGGTTGCAAAGAAATTGCTCTCCATCCATTACGTGCCCAACAGTGATCAACTCACTGACTTACTAAACCGCTTCCCTCCACATGATTTCTTCATCTCAAGAGCAAGTTGACCATTGGTCCACCCATGTCCAGCTTGAGGGGGGATGCTATAGATAAATCCACACTGGCCACATCATCAATCATGCCATCAGTTAGATAACAACAATAAATTGTTATCTGTGGACTTATCAATCCCAGATAACAGTTATCCTGTTATCAACTTATGATAATCATTATTCTGTTGTGCTCATCACTTTATCTGTACATTTAAATTTGAATTTAAAATTTTGTATCTTCACCTATGTAAAATCATGTAACTTCTGCAATTTAATCAATGAAAATTAGCCACTTTCATTGACTCTCGTATTTAGAAGTCGAAGAAGATCGATCCACTGCATTGAATCCACCGTTTGTCGCCTCCTCATCACCGCTGCTGCAACAACGGCTCTCTCTCCCCGTCCCCTTCGTTCTCTCTCTCCTCATAACTTCATTCTCTATCTCCCTCTCGCCCCTCTTTCATCATTATTGATGTAAAGTGAAGATGCCCAAGACGAAGTGACGAGCTATGACTCTCTCTTTCTCTCTCTCTCACTACAGTGGATGTGGACAAAAGAGGTCATGTTAGCTTAAGCTTGCAGACTGTTGGAGACAAAGCCGTGGGTTCTGTTGTATTGGATTCGGAATTTGGAAATCGCGGACTGCTGTTTGTACTGGATTCAGAATTGAAAACCAGTTGCCATGAAACGATACCAAAATCACTATCACTGCTGTAACTTCTGACAGCGACAGTGAACAATAAGGGAATTTTAGGAAATTTAAAATAATTACCACTCACGTGATGTCACATGTGAACGGAGTGTGAAGGAAAACTAACGGCAAGGGAGGTTTTAGACAATTGTCAAAAAATTTAAGGGTAGCTTAAGACAATAGGTAAACAGTAAGGGTGTCGTTTGTCAATTTCGTGAACAGTAGGGGTAGCTTAAGAGATTTGCCCTTATTAAAAATCGAAGTATGAATTCAATTCCAAATCTAATTGAACCTTGGGGTCTTGAATAAGGTTTACGATCATATTCAGTTTTAATCTTAGCTAACCTTGTTATATTTAAAGTAAAAAAAGATTTAAAAGATTTTTATTTTTTATTTTTTTTGAAGGCAAAACATCATATTTCATTCAACTATGAAACTTGTATGAATACAGAGTAGTGGTCAAAAACTCATAGTACCAAGCAAGAAAGTACAAAAGCATTGTATGAAAACAAAGAAGTGGTAACAATACCAAGCAAGAATACAAGTCTCTAGAAGAAACAAAATATTCACAGTGGACGAAGGAGAAAATGAAGAAACTTCTGCAACAGACCAAAGGTGAGGCAAAATCACCAATAGAAGAGATAAATGAGTGCATCTCCCACCACCGATAGAGAGGGATAAAAACAATAGCGATTCATCATAACTTTAACCATCCAAAACCATAACCGCTGGAACTTTAACGAATTGGAACTAACTAGAACTTTAAAAGTCTAGAACCATAACCGTCGGAATTGTTATCACCAAAACTATAACCAATTGGAAGTTTAACCACCCGAAAAAAGTAATTGCCAGAACTGTTGTTGCCAGAATTGGAACCAACTAGAACATTAACCACTCAGAATTGTAATTGTTAACATTAGAACTGGATCCACCCGGAACTGTAAGTTCCGGTGAAGTAAAATAAGGAAACAATCAGCAGCGATGAAATTCAAAGTAGTGATTAAGGATATCGCCCAACACTCTGCCTCCTGTATTAAAATCCCTACAAAAAAGAACAAAAGAAAAAACAAGGAAAAAGAAAAAAAAAGAGAAGAAATGAAAGTGAGTGGAGGATTGGATCGGGTTAATCAAGAAGAAGAGTGAGGAGTGAGGGAAAGGGAAAAGGGAAGAAAAAAATAGAGAAGAAAGGGAGAAAGTGGGAAGAAAAAGAACGACTGAAATGGAAAGAAGAGAAGAACCCGAGGAGAACCCCGAGATGGAGACTCTCTTAGAGAAGAGAGAGAGGGAACCTCTGAAAACTCAAAAGTGGAGACTCTCTTAAAAAATAGAGAAAGGAAACCTTGGGAAAAACCCTATAGACGCTCGGTGTCTCTCTCAGAGAAAAGACTTTCCATGTCTCGATTACTAAACCACTTTAATCTAACTTACACATTGTACAAAGTTTAATCTAACTTATACATATAGAATAAGTCTATATAAATATAAAATGTTTAATGTTACTTACACATATCTTATAAAGTTTAATGGATTTTAATGGGATTGGATAGGGTGAAATCCCATATTAATTGGATTAGGTTTCAAATTTCAATTCTTAGGCTCGGTTGATAACCTTAATTTTTAGGGTTTGAGCTCGAAGTACCCGCACTTGACCCTAATATCAGGGTCTTTTCATTGTTATTGAATCAAAATCCAAGACAATATCAGCGATGATGTTTGGTTATTGCCTTTTTTGGGTTGTTCAATAGAAACGTACGAGAAATATGTGTTATTACATTTTTTTAATATAAAGTAGAAGAGCACTACACAAAACGGGCAGTAGTGTGTCCCCGGAAGTCAGCAAAGCAAATAAGGAGGGAAGGAAAAAGAGACAAAGAATCTAAAGCTAAGATAGTCGGAGAAGAAGATTGAGCTTCATGAGCAACCCAATCAGTTGTTTGATTTGCCTCTATGAACGCATGATGGTATACCAGTCCCTGCTCGAACAAATCTCACATCCACATGCAGTTTGAAATCACGTTCCTTAGCTTCCAACGAGTCCTCATCTTGTTATTGGGACATGATATGACTAGCTTTGAATCGCCCTCAATGATAATTGATTGATTCCTAAAATTCAAAGCCATGATATGGGCTTCCCAAGCAGTCCAAGCTTTCGCTTGATTAATAATGCACAAGTCAAGCTTATAAGCTTGGAGAACTCGACCTAGATGATCATGAGCAATGCTTGCAATCGAACACTTCCTTTCATGGTTTTTAAAAATGAACCGGTGACTGAACTGGTCAGGGGTCTGGTTACCGGTTCGAACGGTCTGACCGTTCAACCTGAATGTCTTACCCGTTCTGATGAAAAAATAAAAAAAAATTTAAAAATTGAAAAACGGTCAAAATCGATCGAATAGTTCGAACGATTAACTGGCTGGTTCAGTAGTTTGCTGACCAAAATCAACGGTTTTGGAGAAAAAAGCGATTTTAGAGAAAAACGGAACTGATCAAGTAACCAGTTCCCGATTTTTCCGGTCGGTCCAGTTTTGAGAACATTGCTTCCCTTTACTATCGCAAGACACGTCAAAATTGATTTTAATAAAGTCAAATTTCGGATATTTTCACATGATAGGTTTCCAAGTCTTCTCTATAAGATCCATCACTGGGTTCTTTGACCCTTCAAAATGTTCCAAGAAGCATCGGTGGGAGGACTGTTACATAATTGAATGTCTTGAGGTTTCTATTCCTCAAACAACCCACAAAAAAAAGGCAAATTTTTCTCTCACCAAATGCCTATCATTTTCATCAATAGCGTTGTTTGTTGGTCGATGACGGGCTCTCTCTTTGTTTATTCTTTACTTATCACTTTTTTTTCTCTGTCTTTTCCATGCTAATGGTAGAAACTTTTTTATTTTTGAACATTTTTGAATGACAACTACCTTTTCAGGCTTTAAAAAAATCGATGACAATTGACAAATAGGTGTTTAGGTAATCTTTCGTTAATTGAATTGGTTTTGGGTGAGTTAAAAAACCCTACATTTAATTTTTTTATTTTTAAAAATAAAAAAAATCACAAAATTTAAAAAGGATGGGAAGTAGAGGTCGCCACGAGCTGAACTTTTCATGAGCTACTTGAGCTCGGCTCGACTTGGTTTCAACTGATCTTTGAGCCGAGCTCGAGCCCAATTTATAGGCTTGACTAATAAACAAGTTGAGCTTGAGCCTAATAGTGTTAAGCTCGTGAGGCTTGCGAGCCGGGCTCGAATATATATATATATATAATAAAATTATAGAAAATAATATATAATAAAAATATTATAATTCTTAATTTTTAAATATCAAATAAAAAATTTATATATAATTTTCTATTTTATAAAACATTTTTTCTTAAATTGAGCTCGAGCTTATGAGTTTTTGACTCGAGCCGAGCTCGAGATCAATGTTCTAGCTCGTACCGAGCTCGAGCTCAAGCTCTGGCCTTGTACAACCTTGGCGAGCCAAGCCGAGCTGAATAATGGGAAGCAATATGAGGAGACTACAGTGGACAACTGCATTTTAGAATATAGCATATGCTAATATATTAACACTAAGATTATTTGTTTCCTTCGAATTTTGGGTCCGTTTGGTTTGCAGTTGGAATCAGAGTGGTCCATTTCCATAGTCTGTTTGGTTTAGACATGAATGGAAATGAGAATTGGAATCAGCAGGAATGGGATTTCATTCCCAAGGGAGGGGCAAGGAATGGCCATTCCCTGGAATGGGGGAATGCCATTCCAGTAGGAATGGGAATGAGATTCTGATTCTGTCCAACCGAACAATTGGAATATGAATGGCCCATTTTAATTCTGATTCCAGACCCCTATTCCAGTGCCTAAAATGGGGCGTTATTTTGTTTCTTTTTGGAGTATTCCATTGCTCACTTGAAAAATAACTGTTTTTCCCCTTGCCAATTAAAAAAAAAAAAAATAATCCCTGCTAGTGCCTATATATCCCTCTTTGAGACTAAGGAGGCATTTGGTACATAGTGGTGGAGCTAAGAATTTTATCTTGGGGATCCATTTATATGTGTAGTTGGCTATGTTAGATGCGAAAACACACCAAAAACATGTGTTGGGTATTCGGTTGATCTAATTGCTTATTTGGGTAGTTCAAAATCGGATCATCGTGATCCGATCATCTTCACCCATTAACAAAAAACATATAGTTCAAAAGATGTAAACCCGGAATCAGGCCCAGGCTTAGGCTATAATCCTTATCATAGGTGGAAATCCTGATCCAGCTTTGACCCAGCTTAGACCTCACCTTATCATATTTACAAAAATTTGGAGAAAGAGGGAGATTTATGTATTTACAAACCTTTGTCTTTTGGGTTGATCAAGATGTATTTTGAATTGACCTATACAAATTTGTACTTCTACCTAAAACTTCAAATTTGATGTTTCTTATACATATTTATTTTTTAGTTAAAATGACATTCATATATGATGTAGCAATACATATTTCTCACTTATAAAATTGTATTTACCAACCACAACGCAACAACAACAATACAATGCCACTGTAATAATTCCCCAAAAAGTCTCAACATTGAACAGGCCCATTTTAGAGCCTGACGAGCTTAATTGGATGGATGGATGGATGGATGTATCAAGCAGTCTCCATGGGATAATTAGGGTCCGTTGATCAGAATTGGAATCCCTAGGAATCAGAATCCTCAAGAATCGAAATCGGAATTTGAATCACCTATTCATTATGCTTGTTTGGTTCAATCAAGAATCAGAATCAAATTCCGATTGTTATTGTTTGGTTCATTTGGATTTGAAATTGAAGTCAACTGAAAATTTTCAATTTGTATTAGTCTATTTATTATTTTATTATTATTCTATTAATATATAATTATTATTTAGTATTTATCATTAATTTATGAATAATTTATTATTTTATTAATATTAAATTATTTTTATTTGTTATTTTAAAATGAATGTATTATTAATTAATATCCGATCAAATCTATTTCGATAATATAAATTGTAGATTCAATCTAATCTGAATATCCAATCGGATCTCACAAATGTCGATTCGAATTTGGATCCATTAAGGATGTCTGGTATCCTAATTTGATCTGATCTGATTTAATTTTTGAAAGTATAATAAATTATTAAAAGGAAAAAAATAATAGTTTATATAAAGAAAAACAAAAAAAATACATGTCTTTTTCAACTATTTACATCATTTATATACATGTTTTTAAAAAAAATAAATAATATAAAAATTACAAATAATAATGCAAAATAATTTTTATTAACAAAAATGGTGATAAAAATATTCAAAAAAATGATTATTTTTATCGGATTCTTTCATAACGGATAGGGGTGATTCAAATTTGGTCCAATTTTTAATTGGATCCTACACTCCAATCTGATCCAAAAATCCAATTGAAGGGGAACGGAATCCAACAAATTAGGATTAGATTTAGGATCTGATTGGACCATGATCCGATCTATTTGCAGCCCTAAACACTGCAGATTAGTTTGTGTCATTGTTGAGTAGGGATCTACCACTAACATAACGCCCCCAATAATATCCCAACATGCCACTGCAGAGGCAAAGTGGGAACATTTCCTTGTCATCCATTCATAGGAAGAAGGAAGATGTTCCCTATGTACAACTGTAATGGCCTGTTTCGACAGCATTGGGAGTGATTGTTGGTAGCAGATCTGAACTCGTCATTGTGATGATTGGGAGTTGGGTTCCTCTGTCTTCCCCTGTCTTACATTACATATATGGTGCTTGCTAGTTGCTTACTCACTATCAAGGGGTTTATTTTTTTTTCCCACTCAGTCAATGTTAGATTATGTCTCTTGTTTAATTTCCTTCTGAGTTTCCTTTTCTTAATTAAATCTGCTTGACAGATTAATTCAAGTGTCTTAATTTTATTCATGAGGAATGGTACATCCTGATAACAGAAAAATAAATTAAATGATTACTATGTGTCAAGAGAAATAATTGATCAGATTGAGTATCACTGTTAGTATTTATTCCTCGTTAAAAAAAAAATAAAAAACTGCACAAGAAATAATAAATAAAAGGAAAAAAAAGGGAAAGTGCTTCCCTTGATGGTCGGTACTGTACAGATCAATTATTTTCTATATACGAACTTATGCTTGCAAAGATTAAACAAAAAAGAAAAATAGAAAAGATAAAAATACAGGATCCATGTGAAAAAAAAATTGAAGTATAATAAAATTAGATAGAATAGCAATAGATGGGGACCAGGGTTCCTTGGTAGTGGGTTGGACATATATACATCCTTAAAAACACTTTGGAGGATACAAATAAACTAAACTCTTAGGCTATGTTTGGTTTGAAGGAAAATGCAAGGAAAGGAAGGAAAAGGTAAGAAAATATTTACAAACCTTGCATAGGTTACCTTGTCTTTCCCTTCCTTTTCCCCTATCTTTTCCCTCAAACCAAACATAGCCTCATTCTTTCAACATCTCAACTACTAATTACAGTATACATGTATACACGTTCAAATGGGAAATTAAGACATGCAACCACCCACTAACAGTACTAAACACTCAGACTGTGAAGTATATGTAAATCAATGGACACAATCTGGGAGGATCTCACCGCCCATAACACATGTTTCTGATGTCTTTGGTTTGTCATTCTAAATAAAGTTGTGTTGGTTTATTGATGAATAGTTGTATCTTTTTGATCATTTTGTTGATGAATGGTACGCAAAACTTGCTCCATGTTCCAAATATATATGAAAATCATGGAAAGAGGTTTTATTAGTTCTTATTTAAATTATTTGTCATAAAAAAATTACTTTTTTAATTTGCAAAGATGGCACTTTAATTCACAGTTTCACTTGTAACTTTTTTTACTTTCAGAATAAATGTGAATTATTAAAGATGAAATATTCAAATTGAGATTTGGATTGTTTGAATACAATAAAATGTATAAATTTTTAAAATAAAGAAGAAAACAGGTATGATCAAATTAAGAAACAAATATTAGGTATGAATATATGATAGGAGTATGGGGCGATGGTTGAGTGGATGAGCATGCATGCAGAATATAATTAATAATCTTTAATTTTCATTTATATTCTTTTGTATTATAGAGACAAAATGTACAGGAGATACACGTAGTGCATCTAGTTCATCTTTAATTATATTCTTATAATTAAAATCTATTACAAAGCGGCCTACTGTATTATAAATAAATAAATAATATGAGAGTAGTGTTTCGAAACTTGGAGCTAAAATGGTTGACTTTTAGCTGTCCAGTTAATGTATGTCGGTGACATCAGGACTTACCACTTGACCAGTTGAGCCGAAAATATTCCATAAATAAAAGCCAGAGTTGTTGAGTTGTTTTTAAAAGTCATATATATGTTCCTCAATTCTATATAAAATGATGGAGACTGGAATTCTGCATGGCTTCAAAGTTGTCTGCCCAAGAATTTTATCACTTAATCTACATAATGTAGTAGATGATATTATTATTATTATGGGTAGAAGTTGCAGTAATGAGATCAATGCAATCAAAAACATCATTGCTGAGTTCAATAGCTGCTCGGGTCAATTTGAGTAAGTCCTCAATTCATTTAAGCTCCAATGTCCATAAGGAATTCTATCTCGGCACTCCTCTTTTCATCCAAGGAAATAAAACCAATGCCTTAAGTTGAAATCTTGGAAGTCAAATTTCTTATATCATACTGGTGGGGAAGTTTTGATCAAATCTACCATATAACAATGCTATATCCCCACTTATTTCATGGCGACTAATCCCCTCCCCCAAGTAATTTGCACCCAATTAAATGCTATGGCACGTGATTTTTGGTGGGGGTTTAATTCAAATGGGTTTCATATTTATTTACAAAACTGGAGTAAACTCTTTAGAGCAAAGAAACAAGGAGGTTTGATTCTACAATTTGGAGGAGTATGCTAAATTCAAGGGAGGTCTTATTAAGAGGCACCCACCACATTATCTTTAATGGGTGGAATACAAGCATCTATGGAGATCCTTGGATTTCAAATGCTCTTTTTTACCAAACCCAAGATCTGGCTTTACAGATAAGGTGACGTCCTTACTTAACTCTGTTAATGGTACATGGAATTCTCAGTTCATCTATTTCCACAAGATCGAGTGATATGGAAATTTACGCCACATGGTCGTTTCACTTGTGCATATGCTTATAAACTTCTTCATGATGAAGTAGCTGAAACTTCCTCAAAATCATATAGCTTGCAGTGGCTTCTCTTAGAAAGACTTTTGGAACCTTAGAGAAATCACTCGTCGAATCCAAGTTTTCATGTGGCATTGTTTTAAAGGCATTTTGCTTTTAAAAGCGTCCTTAACCAAAATCTCTAAGAAAATTGACAGATCTTGTCCTTTGTGTCTTTCTGTGGGAGAGGATGCAGATCATGTAGTCATCCACTACCAAATTGTTGGACCAGTTTGGTTTGGATCTTGATTAGCCATGCGCACAGAGGAAAAACCCGACTGGTCTCTTCTCAATTAGATATCCTTTTGGTGGGAATAGAGCAGAAATAATCCAACAGACGATCTAGGTTTAATTGCAAAATTTGCTTGTCATGTGTGTAAGATCACTAAAGGGCTGTTTAATCTCCTAAAGGACTGTTTGATTGCAGGAATCAATTGTAAAGGGCTGTTTAATCTCCTAAAGGACTGTTTGATTGCAGGAATCAATTGTAAAGGACTGTTTAATCTCCTAAAGGACTGTCATG
>NW_010729093.1:6614783-6630007 GCF_000365185.1 Nelumbo nucifera | reverse complement strand
CACTGGTCATGACAGAGTAATAAATCTATCTGGGGCCCATTTTGACGGTGCACTGCCCTCCCCCGGCCCCCAACTCCCAAGTCGTGAATTTGGTACTTGAGATGGGAACTATATATAATTATTAATTTATTATTTCATGTCCACCAATTGTCCATATCTCCGTCTCCTCCAAACTAAGCGGGAAAGCCTCCGAGCCCCTTGATTTCATCATTAATATTTGATTTGATCAGTTCAGTTGCCTTGCCTTTGCCTGCTGCTCTGCTCGTCTGCTACGTGGGTGGGTGCGTCATGGGTCGAGACAGAGTAAAGTTAAGGACCACAGGAAAGAAATGTAGACTGTGTACGTACGACTAACCTTCCACAGTATTATTCCGTGTCTACGACTACCAGGCTTTGATAATCGTAAACACCTATGATCTAAGCTAAGGCCAAGCAGATAGATTATAATACGAGTCTGGCTTCTTCCGCACTGAATACATTATACATTCCCAGTTGGGCTTCTAGAAGTTAAAGAAAAAAAAAAGCGTTTCCTGTTATCTTTGGCCACCGTACAAATATACCTAATCTATCGACTCATGTCAAACACATAAGTCACATTACATTGATTCACTTGTCAGAGAGTAGGGACCACCAACGGTAATTCAGCACGTGGCAAACATTTCAGGAGATTGGATGTATATGTATCTCCATCCCATTAGTCAGCCAGCTAGCTATATACTCGCTGCCCATCCATTAGTTAATCCCGTTTAAACTCTGAATCTGAAGACAGACCGTCATGATCACTTGACGGACGGGTGTCATATTTCTGTCAATCAACCGAACTCGAGGCCCGAGCGGGTATTGATAATTGATAAAGGAGAGAGAGAGAGAGAGAGAGAAGTGAGGAACACTCTTAAATTAATTGAGACTCCGGCCGCCGAGACCGTTTCCTGTAGTCATCTTTAAGACGTGTAAGTTACGGTGGGTCCAAGCCCATTGTTTATATATTGAATTCTTAAAGTACCTCTACCGTCTATAATAATTGTCTAAAATTTTCCTTATAATTAATTTTCCGTTATCTAACATAATATCATTAATAATTTTTTTAAAATCTCTAAAATATCCTTATTTTTTTTTATCTTCACTTAGGGTTTATGTGTTACCTCTTAAATCTTATCTCTTAAGAAGATTTTTTTAACTTAAAAAAAAAAATAGTTATTCATTCCCTCTTATCTTTTATCTTTTAAAGTGTAATCATACAACTTCTTTTCCAATGATACCTTAAAAAGACAAATAAAATCTTTCATATATGGGGTCAAAATGGATATTTGATAATTTTTCAGAATTCATAACAACATTCTTTGCATTCAGAGTTCAAAGGAAAAAAAAGTTCACCAATACCTATATACCTCTTAATGTAATTATTGCACTTTCAGATACCTGACTTCAGAGCAAACGAACAAGCCCTTAGACTTAAACCAAACCACTTCTCTGGTTCTCTCAAGCTTCAATTTGACACAAAGTATAAGAAGGAGCAAAGTCATCGATCTGATCATACACTTGGACAGAGGATCCAAACCCGTTTTGTTGTTGCTCTATCCAGTGCACTGCGACCTTTGCTTCTCTACTCCTTGCTTCGATTGTAACAACCACACTTGTGGTTTGTCCTCAGAAAACACTGTCACCGGCACTATCACAAGTGCCTCACACCGACCTTACAGGCACATCCCTCGTGCATCGGGAACATCTTCCGTACTTTTGTGTTATTAGTTATGGGAGATGTTCCCAATACATGATGGGATATGTCTATGAAATTGTTGTGAAGCGCTCTATGTGAGGAGCAGGTCCCAATTCCATGTGAAGAATCCATATCTGGCTCTACATGCGTGATCAGATGTTTTTGGACTATCCAATCTATCTATGAAACTTTAAAATAGTTCAAGTGGAATTTCAATATTTGTTTACATGACATAGGATTTTAATAAAAATAAAAACTGATTTCCTTTTGTAATTTTACTTTTTTTTTTCGTTCTCTTATTATATGTATGAAGCATTGGAGGAGACGAATATGATCCCATGGATGTCGTCGAGTGTTTGATGCCTAAAACTCTCGGTGGAGATGCTGACACTACTTGCTTGGAGAATCTGATCAATGATTTAGAAACTGTGAAGGAAGAAACTAGGTTGATGGCGGAAGAAGAAGAAGAGACCAAAAAGAAAGTTGAGGCATTGGGTAACGAGAAAGAAGAGTCGTCAATCAAGAAAGAAATTGAAATTGTAGTTAGAAGATAAGGAGTCTAGCAAAAAAAGCAGGATTGGAGAATCTTCATGGGAAAGAAAAAGCGATCAACCAAAAATTTTTATTAATTGGGTTTTATTTTAAAAATTTGAAGAATAATAAAGGATAAATTTGATGTTTTATTTTTTCTATTAACATTTAACGGTAATGTCAGTATTGGGAAACAATATGGTATTTTAAAACAATACATAAACAAAAGATAAAGTTAAGTCAATTAAGTAAACTATAACGATAATTTAATAAAATTGTCCTAAAATTAAAACTACATGTCCTCTGTGGTGGGCTCAGGAAACACGGCAGGCCCAATCATGGTAGATTGGTAGGTACCCTTCCCTTGGGGCTTGGGTTGCAGGTTACTTGCTCCGCATGTCTCCTCGCAGGAGCGCCATGAGCGAATTAATATGCTGCCAGTTGTACATGATCCTTTTGGTCACACATGTCATCTTTCCACGCGTATAGCCAGGGGTGGCCAAAGGCCCACACGTGACTTCTACCGATACTCATGTGTTGGACAGCTGGTTGGTTCTTGAATTTGATCCATAAACGATCAACTCTTTATTTATTTCTTTTCTGACCCATAAACTCCTTGAATTCTTGCATATGCTATTTATCATTAAGAGATAAATACGCATTATTATTATTTATAAAGAAGAAAAGAAGATATTATCATATTGATGAATAATAATAAATAAAAAAATGAAGAGAGAAATAAAAGATAGGGTGTCATGTAATGTTATAAATGTGGGTAAGGGTGAACAATGGTGAGGTGACGCGAGGGTTAGACGTTTATTACAGTTCTGGCAAGGTCCATCCATGTACAGGGGCGAATTCAGGGGGACCCAGGGGAGTCATGGCCCCCTTATCGCCTAAAAATCCCCAATTTTCCTCTCTCTCATTTTCCACTTCAATGGGTTGCCCTCCATATTTGTTCCCCCTCATCCCCCCAATCCCCAATCCACCTTAGGTTTTGGGCATTCTCATGAAAATTTCGTAGCTCTGCCCTTGTCTATTTAATAAATTAGGATACATAAATCCGATATCCCTCGATCGATTTAATTAAAATAGAGAGAAAGAATAAGTCAAATCTCGTATTTAACAGAAGCTTGTGGAGGGTGGGGAATCTTCGATAAAAAGGCGGACTGAGTTATATTTTTAATTTTTTATCGTATGGATGATTTCTTCTTTTATTCTAAGCTATCAATAAGTTGAATACTTAACGATATGCTTTGTACCCTATTCCAATTTACAGGCCATATTAAATCCCCAAAATTCAATTACTCTACCTACCAAAAGATATCTCTCTCTCTCTCTCGATCTTTTTCTCTCTGCTGATGAAAATGATCCATATATACGTACATACGTACGTGTATGGTTGAAAGGTTATGTATGAGACGTCATAGAGCGTCCAATCCTCCATGAGAGGCCACATAGCACATGAAGACATGAGAAACCATAGGCGAATTTGCCTTGCCAATACCATAATAATGTCTCGCCTTTCCACATAAAAACAAAAAATACTCTCTTTCTCTCTCTCTCTCACCCATCATCATCCACTCATAAATCATAATGTAGATCTAGACGTTTTATTTTTATTATTTATAGAAGGAGCCACAGTACAAAACTTTTTCACACAGATGATGAGTAATAGTATAAAAGGAAAGTGACAACCATGCTCGATCGATCTTAGTCCCAATCTGAACCCAAAGAAAACAAGGGGTCACGAGAACTATCAGTCGATACACTTGACGGCGACTTGCTAAAAGGGTGAATTTCAATCTCGTCTTTCTGCTGTACTCATCTTGAAACAAATTCTCTTTTTATTTAATTCATACCACATGCATCATATGTTATGATCACCCTAAAGACAAAGAAATATTTCATGCAAATTAAGCCAAAGTTTTATATTTTGGCAGCAACTAATATAAGCTGAAGGTAGACCAATTTTAACATTTTAAATTATATGTCAAGTATAACAAGTAGTAGTGCTACCCCTTTCATTTTCTCTCCCTTCTCATTAACATTCTTTCATCACTTTATTATATTATTATTTATATCAACATTAGTATTATATATATTCTGGTATCATTATAAAACCTTAACTCCATTTAATTACGTTTAGCCATCATTTCAAATATAATGACATACACTAACTTCAGTGATTAAAATTAAACAATTCAATAAATGAAAGAAAGACTAACCAGCTAGCCTATCTTTATATATATAATTACCAGTAAATACAAAAGGAAACAATGGAAACTCGGTTCTTATCCTCCTTTACAGAGACCTAGTGGACCACCCACCGTCATAACAGCTACTGCAACAATTATTGCAATGGTGACGGGTGATGATTGCAATCAAAAAATGAAATTGAAGTTAGGAGACATTTTTTTTTTTTGGCTAGGCTAAAGGTAATTATATTAAATTTTTGTAACATCAGATCTTTCATGAAATCCCTGCATATTATATTTACGGGTATATAAGTCAAGGTGTAAGTTAATGTATTACTGTCCCTACTTATTAACCGAAACTTTATAAGATCAAAACATCAATATAGGGAGAACTCAGGAGATCGATGATATCTCAGGAATCTAAATTATTGTGCTTCACAAATAAATAAATGGTGCTTAATTGGATAATTATGGGCTTAACGACGTCCATGAGGTTGCAGTTGCAGTAATAATGGGCCTGGGTTGGGATTATTGTGAACACAACGGAGATGGTCTCTCGTCCGGTAAATGACTAAATGGGGAAGGACGGTCGGTCTCTCTCTCCGTGACATTACATTTCATTAGATGCACGGGATGACTTGCGGAACTTGGGACAAAGACATGATCCTACGTCGAATATAACGTGAACCTAATCCAACATCTCATGGCTGGATCATACTTAAATGCACCGAAAGGGATTGAAACTTAGTCACATAAATATCTATTACATAGATGATGGATGATGAATCTCGATTAATTTTGTCACTTCTTCTTTTGATAACCAAGTAAGGAAATAACACGTATCACATTTTTCTAAAGTATTAAATTATTTAAAGGCCTTGAGCCATAATATTACAATAAGGCTGA
The DNA here is from genome assembly GCF_000365185.1 of Nelumbo nucifera. Next base: position 6,624,655 of record NW_010729093.1, on the reverse strand, counting down.
GATAAAATGACAGACATACAGACTAATAATAATAGCCCCGGCCATCAACTGTGAACTGATGTACGTCCTTCCTAAAATGTCATCAGCGCCAGAAATGAAAAAAAAAGCTTATTTATTTCATCTTTCACCATCTGATTTTGTATATTTTCTTTTTTCTAACCATCCGGATTCATAGCATTAAATTTTCCATCTGCAATCATCCAAATATCCTATTAAAATTGAATTTTGACCATGTAAATATCAATCTGTTAGCTAGATGAAGCTGTTTTCAGTAACGGGTGGGTCTTGATCTAATCGTTTTTGGTCACGTACGATTTTTTGTGATGTATAAAATTTTTTGGTTAAGTACCTCGTTATTTAACCCGATGGTGATGTGCCTTGGTGATGAGCTACTTGGTGGCGAACTCCCTGGGGGAGAACTGTTTGGTGGCGAACTGTCCGGTGGCGAGCTCCCTGGTGGAGAGCTACTTGGTGACGAACTACCGGGTGGCGAACTGCCTGGTGGTGCTCCCTGGTCGCGAACTGCCTGGTGGCAAACTCCCTAGTGGCAAACTGCCTGGGGGCAAACTGTCTGGGGGCGAACTGCCTGGTGGCGAACTGCCTAGTGGTGAACTCCCTGGTGGCGAACTGCTTGGTGGTGAACTCCCTGGTGGTGAACTGCCTGGGGGCGAACTACCTGGTGGCGAACTCCCTCGTTATTTGACTTGCTCTTAGGCGGCCTGCAACTCAGAGAATGGTGGAGCTCCCTGGTGCAGCGCAACCCGACTACCCTCTGCGTTAGGTGATTTCCTCTCCTTTGTAGGCGGCGGGAGATGAGGGACCTGCAAGAACTGAATCAGAGGACCCGAGGGTATTTTCCCGGCGGGGGCTCTCCGATGCCTAAGTTAGCATTCTGATTACAGAGAGCTTGGAGAGAAGTGAGAGAGCTAGAGGGCAGGGGTTACCATTCTATTTTCCTCCTCCCTCCCCTTTGGGGGGTGAGGTCTTTATATACCGGAGTCCTCGCGGGTTAGGTGGGTGAAAAGCCTCCAAACGGTAAGACTCGTCACATCTCGTTAGAACCGGGGTGCGGTGGTGAACTCCTCGAGGTCGTTAGGCTTGCGCTTGTGTCAGGCGGCCAGGTCGGCGCCTGGGCCAGGTTGTCACGGCGGCGCCTGCGTTAGTCGGCGGGTCGGTGTCTGGGCCAGGTTGTCCGGTCGGCACCTGTGTCAGTCGGCAGGTCGGTGTCTGGGCCAGGTTGTCTGGTCGGCACCTGTGTCAGTCGGCGGATCGGTGTCTAGGCCAGGTTGTCAGGCAGGAGATCTTCCTGCGATACGCCAAACTACTCCTGTACCGAGCTACCCTACAAAGGGTGAGCTGCCCGGAGGAGCTATGCCGAGTTGTTTGTGGCGAGCTCTGCCGAGCTGCCTGGCTCCTTGGTGGCGAGCTCCTTGGAGAGCAGCCTAGCTCCTAGGCGACCTCTTTGGTGAGCTATCGAGCTCCTTGGTGAGCTCCTTGGTGGGCTACCAAGCTCGCGGGGTACGCCGCTATGGTTCATTAGTGGGCGTCTTATGGGCGGCTAGGTCGGCCAGGTCGGATCATGCGCCAGGCCGATCCAGGTCGGCCAGGTCGCACAGGCCGCGCCAAGTCGCACGCAAGTCGCCCGTAGCCCGCGTGCAGGTCGCGCCAGGCCGGCCAGACCGGTGCCCGGGTGGGATACCAACTTAGTAAATTGTTGCCTGGGTGTTTGCCTAGTTGTCACGAGGTGCTACATGTCGCAATTTCACTGGAGGGCCAAATCTGCCCTCATCAGGTCCCATTCTATTTTGCTTTGCCTTGAGGCTTTAACAACATTCCTAAATGATTGGTTTTTAACCTACCAATTTACGCATTTGGAACTTCTAGATCATTGTATTGTGCTTAACATTCGGTTCAGAAGGAGTGCAAATACAAACATAAAACAATTGCGTGTAGAATGTAAAATCTTGTATTTTTTTCTATTATTGTGCTTTTCACATATTTGTACTGTATATATTTGTGTGAACCTAACTGCCTAAATTTCCTAACAGGTGTATGGCATAAATACCAACGTTGCAATATTCGGATCGGACTGGACTAGATAATTGAACCTGTGACCCCGTCGGTGACCAATGAGATAATTTTCAGGATAACCGGTAAATTTTTGACCCAGTGAGCATTTTGGTTATGTTTGGTCTGAGACTTAGAAAAATTGATCAAATAAATACATAAGATAAAAGATTGTTCAAATATATAATACATGATTTTTTTTTTTGGTTTTTATAGTTCAGTCCAGCCCTAGGGTGAAATTAGGACTTTTAAGAGTGGATTGATGCTAAATTCACATGTAGGATGCGATTTATAGGAGGGGGGCTACTAATAGTCTAGGAGAGGCTACAATTCAGATTTCTGAGGTGGAGTCTAGTCAACTTTTCCCTTTTTTTGTTTTCATTTGTTTTGAACTTGCTTTGTAGAAAAAAAAACTAAAAACATATTCTTGAACTGTGCTTAATTTTATTATGAGAAGCAAAAATAAATTGGCCTTTTGTTTCAAAAATGAATTCATGCTTTTTAAACTATTAAAATGATGTTTTTAAAAAATAAAAACAAATGTTGGAGTGCACATATGTATTGTATGATTTAAAACAAAAAACATGTTTTCCCAACTAGAAATTCAAGAACAGTTTTTTTTTTTTTTTTTATTTCAGTTTTAGAAATAAAATATACATTTACAACAAAAAAAACATGTTTTCTATGTTTTTGTTTTAAAAAACAATTTATTTCATATCAGATGGTTTTAATTTGTTTTTGAAATTTACAAGAAGAAAAGAAATTCACATTGAGCCACACCCATATAAAGCTTGAAGAAAAGAAAAGCATATTTACAACATATGCTAATTTTCTTAAGATGCATAAAATTAAAAATTCCCAAAATTTGGATCCTGTATTTTTCAAAATCAGAGCTGTTTTGTACACTATACGTTTTCGAGAATTATTATATTTTTCCATATTAATTTGCTATGGGAATCAATTATGACTTCACCATACATCATCGTCATCATCTTTACTATATAATGACAAAACTTGCTTTTGTCTTCATGCCAAAATACCTAAAACGATCGGTCGATCACTATCCCAAAATTTTAGTCCATTTCTTTATTTCTCTCTCTAAGAAATAAACAAATAAAATCCACTCATCTCTCTCCTCTTGTTAAGTGCCATTCAACTATCATGGTAATCGTTATGGTTGAATGTCTTGAGACCGACTTATCCGTTACAGGCAACTAGTTGAGTGTATCTGCATTCTGCACGTAAGAGGAGAGAGAGAGAGAGAGAGAGGGAGAGAGGGAGAGAGGAATCTATGGATTGGATTTTTCGCATGGTGGTCTGGACGTGAAGCCAAGGCAAGAATTCTGCATTAACCAATGCTTAAAAAAGAAAGACATAGCAAGAACTTTGAGAGATAATATCACGGGTTTGGGGATTTAAAGAAGTAAACATGATTTAGGGTTTCCCTGTGCAATTACATTGAATGCCACGCGGTTTTGCGAGGCAGAAGAAGGCTTCGAACAGCTGACTTTTGCAAGCCCATGAGTAAATGCTCTTGCTGGCTTCTTTGACTCTCTTAGGTAACCTTTTGCCTTCTAAGGTCAGCTTACGCGACCCCTTTAGTCACTTCTATATATATCGACAAAGAAACGATTCCTCTTGGACGCTTGTCTCAGCTTTCTAAGAAGAAAGAAAGAAGATAAGCATAGTGAAGAAGAAACAGAAGAAGAAAGAAGAAGACGAAAGTCGGAAAGGGGAGCACAGACTCTCTTGGCAGTACTAAAGTGAGAAAGAGATAGATCAACAAGGCGTTATGGGTAGGTCACCTTGCTGTGAAAAAGTCGGTGTGAAGAAAGGACCCTGGACTCCAGAAGAAGATATCGTCCTAGTTTCTTACATTCAAGAACATGGTCCTGGGAATTGGAGGGCTGTTCCTGCCAATACAGGTAGTTAAATTTCTTCACTCCAATTGTCTTTTCTATGTTTGCCTTTTGGTTTTATCAATTTGACAACATTAAGTTGCACCAATAATGATTAAAATAGTATATTCGAGATAATACAGGTCTTCAATGATCTTCTTGGTTTTGTTATTGATGAATTTGCAGGGTTAGATGTACTATTTATATGACCTAGTTTTATTATTGATTCTTCCATCTGTGTTTTGTCAGGTTTGCTCAGATGCAGCAAGAGCTGCAGACTTAGATGGACTAATTACCTCAGGCCAGGGATTAAACGTGGGAACTTTACTGAGCACGAAGAGAAGATGATAATCCACCTTCAAGCACTTTTGGGAAATAGGTAATTAAACGCCTTTCTTCCTTCCCTTTCAGAAACATATATAGATATACTCATACCTGCAAATAGCATAGGAGAGGAATTTCCTGCCTTTAGGGTCTATTGTTTACCATTCATTATCTATTTCTGGATTTATCAATTGAGCTAGCTTCTTTAATTATTTTTATATATCATAATGACATCGATCAATTTTTTTTATATTGTTTATCAGGATGAAGTGACGATTTATATATATATATATATATTATTAATGAAGCTGTGGTTTGACTGCAGATGGGCCGCCATAGCTTCTTATCTTCCTCAAAGAACAGATAATGATATTAAGAATTATTGGAATACCCATTTGAAAAAGAAGCTCAAGAAATTTGAAACGGGCCTTGATGGTAATGCCAAGGATGGGTTCTCCGATTCCCAGTCCATGACAAAAGGTCAGTGGGAGAGAAGGCTCCAAACTGATATTCACATGGCTAGGAAAGCTCTATGCGAGGCCTTGTCTTTAGAGAAACCAAGTAGTTTGTGTGACTTGAAGGCTTCTAGTGGCTTCTACTCTATGATGCGACCAAACCAAGCAACTACCTATGCATCAAGCACGGAGAATATCTCAAGATTACTCCAAGGATGGATGAAAAATTCACCAAAATCTGGACGATCAACATCTGAGACAACTCAGAATTCTGTCAACAACATGACTGGAACTGATTCTACTTATAGCGAGGGGACACCAAGCGCAAGCAACAATACTGACATAGTATCACCAGAGGCCTTGGAATCGCTGTTGGGTCTGGACTCTTCCACCCCAGGTGTCTCTCAATCGGCATCCCTCGATGAGACAACCAATATTAAACAGGAGACTAACACCTTCCAAGATGAATGCAAACCCAAGATGGAGACCCAAGTCCCTCTCTCAGTTCTTGAAAAATGGCTGTTTGACGAGGGTGTGGCTCAAGCAGAAGAAGACCTAATTGGGATGTCAATATATGGCACTGCTGAGATGTTCTGAAATAGGAACAAGCTAAGGAACTCTCCCTTTATTTCTTGGGACACTTCGGTGTTAATTTCTATCTTTTTATTTTATTTTATTTTTGTTTTCTAGGCCTTGAACACATTTGACTTCCCGTGTGGCCTGATCTGAAAGAGATCGGATCACCCATGCACCTAATGAGAAATGGCTAATGATGGTAGAGAAAGTGTAAATTACAATTTACAAACGCCTCCGTAAGTATTTTGAATGTATTGACTAATTATATAAAAATTCCCATCCTAGTAAGTCTGTTTAGAAGGGGTTTATTATGCCTAATTCAATGATACCAGGCCTAAACTGTGAGTAAAGCCTGAAAGTGAAAGTCCTTGCAGTTTGTGCATCTTGTGGTGTGTATATCTAGAACGGGATTTATTTAATTTCTCTTCTTTTAGACTTCCTTGTTCAGAACTTATGATGAGAGAGACCATGAAGATGTTGTGCGTTGAAAAAAGAAATATGAATTATCTAACGCTGTGCTTGCCATTACTTCTCTGCGTGGTTATCTGAAAAATCAGAGATTTGAAACTAAGCCCCTCTGTGCCTGTAGAAATTTACTATGCTCCATTGATTAGCTCAATGTCATTTCGTTATGTGTGTAAAATGTAAAGCTGAAATTAATTAACATGGTCAAAATCTCAGTAAATAAGCATGTTACGTGGTTTTTTCTTAGTGGAGAGATGCTGTTCTTTTTTCTTTTTCTTTTTTGGGCCTGACCATTCAGTGCAGGACTGTAAAGTCAAATCCAATATTGCTTTTAGTGCTTAATTAATTGATTGATTCCTATAATCATGTAAGCTTAGCAGAAGTTGGGGGAACGACTTTAGAGTTTTTGATGAGAAGAATGAAGATCCATGCATGTTCAATTCCTTGAAACTTTAAGGAAGCTGGCCCGTGTATCATCAAGCTACCATTGGACTTTTGGATGCATGGCTTGTTCCGCAGTTGCTAGCTGTTCGGAAAGGGAAATAGTAAAACTGAAAAAATTCAGAAACTGAAACGATGGTCAGGCTAAGTTAGCTAGATAGGTGACAAATTGATGGAACCTAACTGAAGTACTGAACCGCGATGAGAAATAATGGTAAAACAACAGAATTTTCAAAATGAATGTGAAAAACGGTGCCGGAGAGAAGACATAAGTAAATTTAATATGAAGAACGGTGAAAGTAGTCCTCCTCCTCCATAGGAGGTCAACGGAGGTGGTCCAGTCCTGATGCTTAATTGAATTGATGTCTGATGCAGTGGAGACAAAAGGAAACCTCCTGTAAACTTCTATACCTTGATTCCATAAACATTTGAGAAGCCATGCTGCTTACGGATCGAAGAAGTGTACTCCAATTTTTATCTATGGTCTATCTATTACATTAATAGTCTACACCAGTCCCTATATTATATGTATGACTAGTTTTTCTTGTTTTTATCTTTGATATGCCCGACCTCTCAGTACTAATAAAACAACCGCTTCCATAAATTTGTCATAGACTCATAGATAGGAGTTTCATTGATTTCATCTAAGAAAAATCGTACTTTTGATTTTTTTTTTCTTTGTTGGATTAACCAGCTGAACTACTCATCAGTTTGATTTTTTCCACGTGTCAAGTTTAATTGCAGTTTTGGGGAACTCTGGCGAAATGGGTCAGACTGTTTACCAGTTCCGTCTTTTACATACTCGTGAAACCTAAGATCACAGGATCTCTCTCTCTCTCTCTCTCATGAATATGAGTCCTTTAGAGGAGAAGCAAGAGTGCATGAGAATTGAGAAGCTAGGGGTAGGACTTTTGCCTTGGAAATACGCAGATGAGTCTTAAATGCAGAACATGTGAAGTATTTTGACTTTTAACTTCAATTTTTTTTTTTTCAAGTTGAAAATGGTTGATACTGATTCCTGACCATGCATATAATCCAAACTGTAAAGGGGTGACAGGACCCATAAGCCCCTCATGAATACCATGACCAAATAGCAGGGAAAAAAATTAAATCCTCTGTTACCTTTTGAATTGAAATGCTACGGAAATCAGCAAAGTGTGTTAATTACATGCTTCCTTCCTTCCACATGTATGTGAGATTGTGAGTGGTTTGGATTTTGGACTCCCGGATTTGGAGGCTAACAATTAACAAATACAAGGAGACGGAACCGACTGTTCAGATTCAGATACCCAATAACAAGAAGAAATGGTCCATTATATTCTCACCTTGCTAGAATTAGAAAGGAAGAACCAACTTGGACATTCATTTACAAGTCTGCCTAGTACTGCAGACTGCAGAGTTGCGTGAGAACCTGCCTATATTGTATCTACTGTATTGATTAGTGATCTTAACACGGAAAAAGCGAAAGCAGCAGCTACATATCCCATATACAACTGACTCGATCTTATTAATCTATTGTAGTCGTCGTCTTAGATTTACAGGGGTTCTCTCTCTTTCGTTTGAAATGTATTGCTTCCAACCACCGAAGGCGAAGATCAATTACAGTTGAGCAGTCGGTATCCGGTACCCAGCCCCACCTCTTGACTCTTTGTTGCATTGAGTGAAGCAACATGGAACCAGAGTCCGGATGCACAGCTTGAGTTAGCATATAATGTACAGAGACAAGATGAATGGAGTAATAATATTTCGGTTCAGTTGTTCCATTGTTTGAGTAGACAAAACAAAATTTATCAGGTGGCTTGCTTCATGCATTTGATTTCTCCTTTCGTTAAAATAGTGGGGTTTCAGTTTCATTTGCATTGATTTATTCCCCGTTCTGTCATGAAGTAGCAGGTATAGCAGCATCAATTAGGAGATGGACGTCCAAATAAATACGTAGGGGCAAGGCAAAAGTCAAGTTCTAATTACTTTAATATCTGATGCTTGCTTTACGCCACCGACTAAATGTTGGGTTAGGAAGGACATTATTTGATTTGATTAAAGAATGGTTCCAGGCCACTTCCCAGCATATGTCATATACACTGAGTTTTATCATCATGCAATTATATCTGATCACTGATCTCGGATCCGATCCTATTTGGATCACCTCTATTTCTATCTTCGGATCGGATTGGATATTGTATCGGATTTGGATTATCCTTATCCAATCTGAGAAGATCGGATCCCATACATATTATATATTTATAAATGTAAATATATAATACTTTATATATATATTATTTATTTATTTATAAATATATGTTTTTATATTTATTTTGTTATAAAAACATGTATATATATATAATAAAAAAGTATTTGTATTTTTTGTTTTTTATTTTATTTAAATTAATATATATTTTTTTATTTTAATAATTTATTAATTTATAAAAAAACAAATCGGATCAAATCAGATCCGACTTACCGATAACATTTAAATTCAAATCAAAGCAAATCCTATCAAATTCAATCGAATGTCTGAAACGACTGGATCCAACATAAACAGTATCGAACCAAATTCAAATCGGACCCAATCCGTTTAAATCCCTATTTTACACTAGATTTTTATATTAATATTCCTTCCAAACTGAGCCTGTGGAAGATTTTAGATGACGCATTGGATGAGAGAGCTCCCACTCGGTTCGACGGCATGCTTCTCATCATTACATGCATTTTAATTTCAACCCCCATTGATTAAGAGTCCTGGGTTTAGGCTTTAAGATTTATAAAAGTTAAGAGGTGGTCGAATGCTTTAATTTGACGGTGGTAGGAAGCAAGTAATGTCATTTGATCATTTGTGGTCCCACCATATATATAGGTATAGGGTCAAATTAGTACAACTGTAGGGTCTCCATGCAAAGGTCACTGAACCTTATGTGCATCCTACTTTTGTCTTCATTCCTTAATTTTGGTATTACGTACCATATAAAAGTGTTAATTACTTATATATATCTTTTATATTTGAAAAACTATTTATATAAACTATCAACATTCAAAACCAACTTATACCTTTTAGATGGCCTTACGTAGCATTAACAGGCTCTTCATCAATGAAATGTTTAGGGCCGTTTGTAGTTATCACTAAATTTTGGACAAGTTTTTTAATTATTTTTATGATTTAGTTAATTGTCTAATTCTATTCTTAATGTTTACATATTGTATTAAAGTATCTCTATTGTTTTTGATAATTGATATTATTATTAAGCATTAATAAAAAAATATTAAATATTGAATTTTTTCTTCATTATTCTTCAAATTTTAAAAATAAATTCCAATCCATGAAAAATTTTAGGATTCGGAGTTCGGGATGCAGTAGGGAGTGGAAACTCTGCTTTCTCCGAATTCATTAGAAAATGGCTGAGATCCGTGAGTCGGTGATGTTGCATACCGTGGAATTGGAACAAACAATAAAAAACAATAGGAGAGAACGAGTTGGATATCAAACGTGGAATTGATATCAGACCAGTCTCCTAATCGAACAAGAAAAGACGTATAAACTAACCGGAGATGAGTCAGTCGATGGTGTGGGAAGGAGAAAATTTGGTCGATAGTGGAGGAGCAGCAACGGTTTTGGATGCAGTGAAATAGGTCGAATGGCAACCTCCCCCCC
>NW_010729093.1:6579566-6614763 GCF_000365185.1 Nelumbo nucifera | reverse complement strand
TAGCAGGTTGGTGGGCTTTGATTCCCCTCTTCTCTTCTCGGAGGGCGAGAAAGGCACGGCTGGGTTCGTAGATGGAGTACATGGGCCCAGGAAGGACCCCTGGCGAGAAGACGGCTCATGGCTTTCTAGGTTTTGAGTTTTTTTGAAGAAGAGAAAAAAGAATTGGTTTCTATTCCATTCAAGGTCAAGTTCTGCTGTGTTTTTAAGCCTGTTCTTGATGAAAATAAGTGTTGTTCAATGAGTCAAGAATCTCATTTCAGTTGTCTCTTCTTTCTTTGAATCTACCTTACATTTGGTGATGTTAATGTTATACTTGTGAGTCAAGGATATTTTTTTTTTTTTTTTTTTGTAAACCTCTAATTGCAAGTAGAGAGAACTGTTGTAAAAATTCTGAATTAATGAGATTTTTACGGACCATAGGTCTATGGTTTTTCCCTGATTGCTATTTGTATTTTCTGTTACTTTGTTGAATTATTTATTTGTTGTCATTTATTGTTGACAAATCCATTTTAAGATACAAACTTCGAGAAAAGCTTCTTACTGTCTTAGAATTGCTTTTTGCACTCATTTTTGCTACTGTATTGTATCTTCCCCAACACGATGTGCTCCTCTGTGCCAATAATCAGGTTCTGGGTTGTGGTGCTTATAGCTAGAAACTAAACTTCAGTGATGTGCTCCTCTAATTGTGGTTGGTTGCCAGTATTCGGTGATGGCTGTTGGTCGCCACCAGTTGGAGAGGGAGAGAGTGAGCGTGAACAGGGTTTGGTTCGATGTGGCAAGAGAGTGAGAGTGAAAGTGAGAGGAATCTGGCGAGAGAGTGAGCATGAACAGGGCTCCTAACTGCGTTTACTCTACTCAAGTCGGACCAGCTTGGAGGACCTAGTGGCGGATAGGACAAGACTGACATGGCGAAGGCGTGTTGATGTGGCCATTAGTGTGGCTCGTGCTATGGTCTTTTAGCACCATGAATGCTTCTCGGTGATTGTGCATCGGGATGTGAAGGCCAGCAATGTATTGTTGGACAAGTATGGGAAGGGAAGGTGCATGTGACGGACTTCGGTCTAGCTAGGGTGGTCAGTGCCAGAGAGAGCCATGTAAGCACAATGGATGCAGGAACCATCTGGTATGTTACGCCGGAGTATGGGTAGACATAGAAGGCCACCACCAAGGGCGATGTGTACAGCTGTGGAGTGTTGGCAATTAGAAGGCGGGCTGTTGATGGGCGGGAGGAGTGCTTGGTTGAGTGGGCAAGGGGGATTATTGGGAATGGACGACACGAATCAAGCCGAACCAATGGTTCCAGTGGTGCTGCTGGGATCTGGGCTTGCCGAGGGAGCATAAGAGATGTGTGAATTGCCAAGAGTAGGCTTATGGTGCACGGCGGAGGCGCCACAAAACAAACCAAATATGAATGAAGTGCTAGCAATGTTGATCAAGATTTCCAGCCAACAAAGTGATAATGGTTATGGGTCCTTCTCACGGTCCTAGAGTTAGAACTTGGGAGATGCAGAGCTCCTGAAATTTGAAGTTGTCCAAAGCTTTCATTTTTTGTTGTTCATACAAATACACGAATATGTACACACATTTTCATTTTTCAGAGTATTTGGGCTCACCATTCTCAAAGTGCTTTAACCGCCTTCACCAAGTTTGGTCTTGAAGTGCCATAACTATTCACTGCCTTCACCAAGTTTCAGATCAGATCGGACAATGTTGGAAACCAGTTTTTCCCCTTGCCGGAACAAACGGAGAACAAAGAAACAACTCCCTCCACATACAAATGGTGAGCAGTTTACTTGTGGGTTCAGATGCGACCACATAGTTGCTGGCATCAGCCGAGTCACTGAGATCAGCCTTGACCGAGCTGGGTACACTGGTTCCCTCTCTTCCTCTACCTAGAACCTCACTTACTTGGAAATCCCGGTGGATTTCGTTGTTGTAGAAACCTCTCACAGAGTGATCCCCGTTCTCCCCTGCATCCAAGACCTATAGTCTCATATCTCATCTTGATGGTGTTAAGAGGCATTGTGGTTGTTCGGGTGATGGTTGAGTTGGCCAAGGATGCCATGTGATAATTTTCATGGCCATTCCCCTCTCTCAGGCCACGTTGGCGCCATGCATAACGGAAGAGCACGATTAAGAAAGAGTGTCTTAGACAGACAAGGAAACGAACTCTATCGGAAAAAAAGGAAATCTCTTGAAGACCTCAACAAACGCTCTCATCTTGACACCTAGAAGTCCTATCTTTTTGGAAGAACACACTTTTAACATCTCTATGCACTATCTCTCTGGCCCAGACCAGTGATGTTTTATAATACCTAAGGGATTATTACACTAATAAATTCTAGCGTATATAAGCTGCAACATCATGATATTGACATTTTTTTTATCAAACTAGGTCATAAATGTATGCAATATCAACTTACGAATTTATATAGTGGCTTAACCCCAATTCCAGCCATGGTCGTATTCTAACTCAAGCAGTAATTGTGCAATAAAATGGGCTAAACATAAGTCTGAGACAAACTCCATTCTAGCCCATCAATTTCATTTTTCTTGGGCGCAAGTGCCCAATCTAGGAACTCAAACACTTGCCAAACCCAAATCCTGAATTTGTTGGCTAATCAAAAGTCCAGTGGAAAACTCCACACTAGCACATCAACTTCATTCCTCGTTTGCCTTGCCATAATTTTATTGGAACTAGAAGTCCAATAAAAAAAAAAATCAAATCTATTCTCAAACCTATATTATGTGGTATCTTTCTTATAACAATAAATACATTTCTTCCAGTTTTACATTAGAAATAAACGATCCATCTATTGACTTGAAAGAATTTATAGCCATTAACCAAACCTCGGTCCAGAATAAAAGTATTTGGAAGTAGGAATCAGGTTTGAAGTCCATCAAGCCCAACTGATTTTGGGTCTCCATTTCCCTTCAAATTAAAATTTAATTGATAGTGAATACTAATAAAAAGTATAATGCTTTCGTTGAGAGTCGAACTCAAGACCTCCCGCTTACTAAACGGGTGCTCTAACCAACTGAGCTACGAAAGCTAATTATAAATAAAATTGCAATTTAAACTATGTATTTGCATCATTAAAGGTGCATTCCTATAGAAATCTGATCTGGCAAAGGATACCGCTTCAGTTAACCACCAGATCTGGTGTGTTTGTGGGCATAGAGAGTGGTAGCAAACCATGGTCACGTGCGAGAGGAGGCCCTCCCTTGGTGTATATCACCTTGGTGCAAAACTCCTCCCAAACATGGTGAGAAAACGTGTTATAGATCAATGGCCAATTTATTAATTTTCCATCTTTTTTTTTTGTCTTTTTGAGAGTGATTCACCTTTTGTTAGTTTTCATACAGTAAATTTTCAAGTCTGGGTGCCTTTCTATTTTCAATGGAAGTACGCACCACTTGATAAGATATCTAGGATAGGTGTCTTAGTTACGGGAGGGGGGTGGGGTGTACTATAATGTGGATGAGAAATCGGTGGTCCACACCACACCCCGTGGCAAAGATCAATTCACACCACACCACACCACACCACTATCCAAAGCTGTGGTGAACCATGGGCAAAAAACTATGTAGATAAAAACTATCTACATTGACAAAGGTGTTCTACAGGTGTAGTGTGGACACACCTATTGATTCCATGCATCTCAAGTATAGCTTGTGGGATAATTTACACAATCGATCATCAATGAAAAAAGTTATAATTTAAGTAAAAATTAATTTGAAATAATAATATAAAAATAATAATGGACAAATAAAACACTGATACATAATTAATAATAAATATAAAATAAATATATTTGTCATTTATGTCAATTATTAAAGGATAAATGTATATAATATGAATTTATGTAATAGTACAAAACCATTTTGATTAACAAAAAATGGTTCAATATTTAGATAAAATATTATAATATTATCTTCAACAATAAACAATTTAAAAGTGAATTTCAATACAAATGAAAATATGTTAAAGGATTAAATAAAATGAGGGTGGTTCAACCAATGTACACAGGTGTCTTACATCCAATCTTTCCCACAAAATGTCCACACTATAGTGTAGCCCATCCAACATAAAATATTATTGGCGATAAATTGGAGTGTGGCCCATCCCCGTCAATGCTATTTTGTGGGTTGAGACCGTCCATACAAAACCAAATGCTCCATTCTATTGTGGTCAAAACCTCCATAATATATTCGCAGTGCCAAACACCTACAAAAGCATTTTTTTTCAGCAATGATAAAAAATACTGCACACACTCTTGGATATACATGTATGAGAAATATTCCCAATTAGACATGTTCACAGGTTGGGACGAGATTGGCTGGGATTTGCCTCTTTATAAACCAAAAAGTGACTAGGCCGGAGCATAGCTTAACCATTGGACTAGAATATCTCTCAGGCTTTAACTCAGGCTTGGTATTTGGAACATGAGCCCAAATCCATGGGTTTAAAAATTTGTTGAAGCTCGATAGAGAATGGGCCGGCCGGGCCAACTGATCAGACTACTCGACCCACAATATAGTTTATTCCCAATGTGCATTGAGTGTTGTGTGGGTAGAGTTTTCGTTTGCAGGAGATTCATGCCTGACCCACCCCCACTCGGTCAAAGATTAAAGGACCGACTGTAGGTCCAGGTACGAGTATTTCAGCCCGTCAAAGTCTATAAATGCTATCAGGATCTATATCTATTTATTTAAATGGAATGTGCCAGGATAGTAATTTCCTTCTTTATGATTATTTTGGAGAATCATTTATCTTTTTTCTAGTTGTTTTTGAGAAGCATTTGCTTTTTTCTGTTTTTTTTTTCATTTTAAAATTAAACAAAATAATTCAAGTGGCTCATAAGCTTTAAAACTTTTATCTCCTCTCATTAATTCACCATTAACTCTCTCTCTTCTTTCTCATTAACTCCTTTAATTATCACTTCTCATTAATTATGCCATTAACCCTCTCCTTCAATAACTCATGCCATTAATTCTCTCATCTTCATTACTCCATTAAATTGTCTAAAATTCTATATCCATGTCACTTTAACTATATGATGCGACGCAATCCGGCAGCTCCTAACTGGAGATGACTTGGCTTCCAGTAGATGACAGACTTAACTAATCTGCACAAAGAAAATCAAAAAACCCGGGGGTGCTTACCGGGCGAGGTCGCTCCGATGCTTAAGTCAGTAACTTGCGAGCTAAAGGTAGCTTAGAAAGTAAGGGAGCTAGTGAGCAGAAATTACGCGTACCTTTGCCCCTGAAGGGTTGGGATCTTTATATACTGGAGTCCTCGCGGGTTTTTCGGAGTGGTTCCGGGATCCTTGCTATTATAAGGCCCATTTCCATGTTAACAGGAGATAACGCCGCTAGCCGATAAGACATCATTTTCACCCGAATCGGTCGGGGGAGATAAGGCTAGCGGTTACAAGGCGTGATCCCGTAAAGCATGGAATCTGGTGGCGAGATCTTTGGGGTTGTCATGCAGAGGTCAGTCAATATTACCCGAGCTAGTGCCCTTTGGATCTGACCTAGTACGAATGCCAAAGTGCCTTGGAACCGAGGTGGTCCTAATGTGGTCGTGTTCCAAGGTGAACTTGCCCCGAGGTGGTTCGGTTATCCGAGCTCGGTTTGTTGCAGACTTGACGCGTCGGAGTGAGCTGTCATCCTGTCAGTTAGGTCGTGTCCACGTGTCCCCCTATTACTAGGTCGGGCCAAATCACCCTACATCAATTGCCCCCCACTCCCCGAAATAGGGGTCCTGACCCGGTGCAGGGAGTTCATGACGAGCCAAGTGGATTTGGTCCGAGGTCTGGGCAACTAGTAAGATGAATCACGGGTCAGACTTGTTCGGCCACCCGACTCAACCAGGAAAACCCAGGTCGCGTCTGGCTTACGCGTGGACGTCACACGATCTGTAAATTCCGCGGACGTCAAAAAACGCGTTAAACCGATTTTATCCTCGAGGATCGCGCAGCCGGTTTTCTTAGGAGCCGTTGGATTGCTTCGATCTCAATCGTTAGTTCTCAGATATAGCAGCTATAAATAGGGGGTCCGTGACTCATTTTTCTTGTCGTGTTCCTTAGTTTTTTCCTGTTTTTCAGTCATGTCGAGTCTTAGTATAGATAGGCTCTTAGATAGTGTTAGTGAGGTGGAGGGTGTTGTTGTTCCTACCGAGGAAGTCATCTCTCGGCAAGGTGCCTCCCATCTTCGGCCTTTAGAGGGAACCTCTAACCCTGAAGTCGAGCCATCTCGGCTCGGGGAGACCGAAGCTCAAGAAGAGGGTCCGTCCTCTAGATAGGGGACCCCAACTTCTTCCCGAGATCGGGATCCCGATGACTTCGGGCCTTCCACACTGCCTTCGGACAGACTATTGTACTTAGTGTCCCGCTATCRTCTCCCCGATAGCTTGGTCTTTAGCTTACCTTTATGTCAATACCCTTGGGCTCATGATCACAATGAGCTCGCCATTTTTGAGGAGCATCTCGCAGCAGGGCTGCGCTTCCCACTTCACCCTTTCTTAGTATAAATAGTTAAGTTTTATAATATTACCATTGACCAGCTTCATCTGAATTCTATTCGGAACATTGTTGGCACTATTTCCCGGTTCCACTCCTACGGCCAAACCCTAACCCTGGATACCTTCAGCTCGATCTGTGCGATCAAGCGAAACGTGACCTGTCTGCGCGGGGACGTCAAACAGAGCTATTATATCTCTCCTAAGCCCGGATTCAAAATCTTGCATGGCTGCTCAAACAAGGTTTCGGCCTAGAAAAGGCGATACTTCATCGCTCGTAAGCTGGAAGGGTGGCCTTTCCCAACCCACTGGAGGGTGGCTACTCAAGACCCCAGGGTGAACTTTGACAGAGAGACCAGGGCGGTGATCAACTCGTGGAGGGACCTCGGGCTTGAGATGAAAAACTTCTTGGCCGAGGACGCGCTGGTGCGAGCTAGTTTGAGCCCTCCTGGTAGATTTCCTTTTGAATATTTACTTAAAATACCCTTTAAGTTCTTGACTAACTGTCCATTTTTTGCAGTTACAATGCTAGAGTGTCACGGGGATAATCGTTGAGGCCCTGTGCGGCACTCGAAAGGGGTGAGTAAACCTACGCAACAAAGCAAACATACACAAAAAGGCAACAAGATGGCACACGGATTAGCAAAAGGTTATTTGTATTGCAATAATTAGTGGTAAGCACAAGCACACAGTACAGTGTCGAGGGGATCTCGTGCTTAACCTTTACACGCTTATGAGCTCACTCGACTACCTACCTCCCCTCAAAGAGTACGTTAAGCTTTTGGGGGAGTGACAATAAGAAACATTAAAAAGGTGAAAAATCATACTACAGTATTACAATAATGCCATTGGCAATCCCCCATACAAAAGTACATGCATAGCCCACCCATGACATACACTTGGACACTAGAGTGGCGGCTATAGGCACGATGGAAGGCACTTGATGGCGCGGCAAAGAGAACACTTGTTACAGTCTCCCCCACTCAATTCAGTCTTCGTCCTCAAAGACTAGCTTCTGCTTGAGGCTCCGATCTGTTGTTGATGAAGGAAGGTTCTTCAGCTGCTCCACAAAGTTTATCTCTTCCAAGGCCCGGGCATGATGATGGGTGGAAGTCTTCAAGGCATTCTGGATGGTGGGAAAACCTATGGCTAGTCCCTACGGTAAGTCCTTGCCTGGCTGTTTCAAGGTAGGATTTTGGTTGCTCTAGGTTGGTGTTAGGAAGGTTTGTGGCCAGGGCTAGGTCAAAATGATATTTTGGATTGTTAGGGTGTTGGTTCCCATGCATTTTTCCCCAAGGGTGACTCACAAGGTTACTACTAGACTCAGCCTGAGGGATGATGTGAAGGTGGTCCCTAAATGGCTTGGGTGGCACTCGCTCTCCCCGGTGGTTGTGGTAGTAGATGTGGGCATGGTTTGACACGACTTTGGGTCTTCTGTTGGGCCCGTCAATTGCAGGCGCTTGCGGCTTCTGATGCAAAGTTGACTTCTGCTGACTTGGGCACTGGCATTGGATTTGGCGTTGGAAATGGAATTGCTTTGGAGGAGATTTCTTCTTGGTGACGACTTTCCAATCAGTTCTAGTGTCGATGTGAGATGCTTGACAGGGGTTCTTCCTTGTTGACGCGATGCTGTCTTCTTGGTTGTTGGTTTCTTGGTTCAACTGCAAGGCTGAAAGCTGCTTCCCAAGTATCTGCAAGGTTGATGAGACAGGAACCATGCAAGGGGAGTGCTCGTCCAAAATAAGTAATCTGCTGATGTGTGGCATAAGTGTTGCTTTCGCTTGCGTGAGGAACTCCACTCCAAGAACAACCTGAAAATCATCCAACGGTACCACTGATAGATTGATGGGTCCTTTCCAGGGTCCCACCTGGAGTTCTACTCCATGAGCCACGCCCTCTACTGCTTTGGCCCCGGAGTTGACAGCCTTGACCCACCCTGTTTGTTTGGTGGTGGTCAAGCCGAGTCACTTTTCCTCCGCAAGCGAAATGAAGTTGTGGGTGGCCCCAGTGTCCACCAGGGCTTGGGTCGGCCTCCCGCCGAGGGTGATGTCTACATAATTCAGCCCCTTGTGGGCTTTGGTGGGCTGCTTGGATGTGGCTTCTTTCTTGACCATGGCGTTGATGAGCTGGAGGGCGCCCACTCTTGGCGCCTGTACASACTTTTCCTCATCACTTTGCTCGTCATCACTGAGCTTGGCGACAAGGGCATTGATCTTCTTCTTGGTTGGGAAGTTGCGAACCAAGTGATTTCCCCCACAGAGGAAGCAAGAAATTGGGGACCCAGCGGTTCTAGGATTGTAATGGTGTTGAGGGCCTTGCTCTCCTTGTGGCTTCTTCCCATAGTCTTGTCTTGCTGGCTTGTTGAAGTTGGAGTTGTCGTACAGAGGGCGTGGGTGACTGGCTCCCCCACTCAAATTAGGGGAACGCAAGCTTTCTGGCTTGGGGGCTTCTTCATCTAACAATCTGGTCTCATTGAGTTGCTCCGTCACTGCCATTGTCGTGGCGAGGTCCTATACGTTGTGGCATTGGAGATCTAGTTCGGCCCATGGCTACAGTCCGTCCATGAAGTTGAACAGTAGATCCTTGTCGGACATGTCCGTGATCTCCAAGGTAAGGGCTGAAAACTCTTTGACATAATCGTGGAGTGAGTCCCCGTGTTGGAGTGCTTTCAACTTCTTCCTCGCTAGGTACTCCACGTTCTCTGGGTAGAATTGCCGCTTTAGTTCTCGCTTGAAATCAGCCCATGTCTTAATGGTGCACATACCCCGTTCAATGTCTTGGCATCACCTGCACCACCATAACATAGCAATGTCAGTCAAATACATGATCATTGTACGAATTTGCGTTTGGTCATCATCAATGCCAGCGGCACGGAAATATTGTTCCATTTGCCACAAGAAGTTGTCAAGTTCTCTAGCATCTCGGGAGCCAGCATAAGGTGTGGGCTCCCGAATCTTCACACGAGTAGGGGCCAGTGTTGTGGAGGGGCTGGAGTGCTGGCCACTAATCTCTTGAGCAGCGTCATCTCTCCTCTTAGATCATCCACTTAAGTATGGAGGTCAAAAGGAGAGGCCATGGCTACTTTCATGGACATCCATTCAGCTCTCATCTCATCCTCCTGGTCTTGGATGTCGGGTCGAGATGAGCTCCCTTCTTGTCGGGATKTTGTTCCAAGGACTTCCTTGAGGGTTCTATTCAGGATGTCTTGGACCTCGTTCATAATGCCATTTAAACGGACTTCTAGCTCCACTATGGAGCTCTCAATTGTTTCCACATTCAGGTGGATTTCTTCTACTCGGTCACACATCTCCCCAATAGTCACTTCACAGCGAAGGATGCGCGTGTTGAAGGCAGCAAGCGTGTCAACTGACTTGTCAAGCTTGCTTGTCTTGGATGTGCGACCCCTCGGGGCCTTCTTTGTAGCGGCTTCATCGCCTAGAGCCTCATCGGTCTCTCTAGCATGGGCAAGGCCATGCCTAATCTCGTCGGTGAGTTCCTTGTTGTGCTTCATTGTGCCACCACTAGTGTTGCTATGCAAGGGTCACAAGCGTTGAGGAGCAACCTGCTCTGATACCAACTGTCACGGGGATAATCGTTGGGGCCCCGTGCGGCACTCGAAAGGCGATTGGGACTTGATCACCCAAGCCGAATAGGCGATTGGGATTTATATGCCCATGCCGAAGAGGCGACTGAGACTTATATGGTGATGAGTTTATCAATTCAGTACTTTAGCCCTTAGGCCTTGGGGGCGACTTATTGTCCACCCTCCTTGATCTTGCCCATGCCGAAGAGGCGACTGGGGCTTATATAATGCCGAGTTCTGTCATCAACTTGGCACTTTTAGTCCTTAAACTTCTGAGAGTGACTTGCAGTTTTCTCTCCAGTTAGACGATCACAGGTAGTATCGCCTTAGATTGCTGACGTTCCACACCCGAGGCACCTGTTTTCCTTCTATGGTTTTGAGCTCGTACGTACCTTCCCCGAGCGCCCACTTTACTCGGTAGGGTCCTTCCCAATTCGGTCCGAGCTTACTAACACCGGGCTCAGGCACCAAAACTTTGCGAAGAACCAGGTCTCCAACGTGGAAGTTCTGCTTCTTGACCCTGGCGTTATAGTACCGAGCCACTCTCTGCTGGTAGGCCGCGGTCCAGATGTATGCGAGGTCCCGTACCTCTTCTACTAGGTCGAGGTTGGTGCGTAGCTCATCATCGTTTGTCTCTTCGTCGTATGCTTCCAAGCATAGTGTAGGCACCTCGTTCTCGGCTGGGATTACTGCCTCTGTGCCGTAGGTGAGGTTGAAGGGGGTTTCACCCGTGGCGGTCTTCACAGTGATTCGATAAGCCCATAGTCCTTTAGCTCGGGCTAAGCGTGCTTTCAGTCCACGGAGGATGGCCCTGTTCGTGACTTCCGCTTGACCATTTGCTTGAGGGTGTGCCACCGAGGTGAAATTTTGTTGTATCCCCATCTTGTTGCACCAGTTCTGAAACTTGATATCCTCGAATTGTTTGCCGTTGCCAGAGATAAGCGCTCAAGGTAGTTCGAAGCGGCATACTATGCTCCTCCAAAAGAAGTTTTGCACGCTTCTTGTTGTGATCGTCGCAAGAGGTTCCGCCTCCACCCATTTTGTGAAATAGTCCACCACTACCACTAAGAATCTCCTCTGTCTTGTCGCTAGCGGGAATGGTCCATGGATGTCAATTCCCCACTACGCGAAGGGCCATGGGATAGTGAGATACTTTAGGTCAGCAGCAGGCTGGTGGTGGACATTGGCGTTACTTTGACACTAGTCACATCTTTTGACGAGCTCAAGCGCATCTGCCTTCATCGTGGGCCAGTAGTACCCCTGTCGTAGCACTTTTTGGGCAAGAGCCTTGCCCCCCAAGTGTCCGCTGCACAGGCCTTCATTAGTGTCGCGGAGAACGAGCTCAACTTCTAAGGGTCGCAAGCAGCGCAAGTAGGGGAGCATGTAGGATATTCGGTACAACCGTCCGTCTATTATGACATACTTGGCTGCCTATCGCTCTACCCTTCTAGCCGCGTTGCGATCTACAGGGAGGATCCCATGGAGCAGGTAGCTTGCGAGTGGATCGATCCAGCTCGGCTCTGCTTGTGCAATAGAAGCGACCTCTTCTGCCCTCCCGAGAATGCTAGGCCGAGGCAGGTTCTCTATATGTACACGGTCCTCATGGTGTTGTCGCTTGTGCTGGCTAACCGGGACAAGGCATCGGCCTTAGCGTTCTCAGACCTCGGGATCTGCCTGATGAAATAAGACTAGAAACCCCGCAGAGCTTCTCTGACCTTGGCTAGGTAGGCGACCATGGTTGGCTCGCGAGCTTCATATTCGTCGGTGACCTGGTTGACCACGAGCTGGGAGTCACTGCAGATAACGATGTATTTGGCTTGTACTTCATTCGCTAAAGAAAGCTCGGTTATCAATGCTTCGTACTCCGCTTCATTATTGGACGTGGTGAACTCGAAC
This sequence comes from Nelumbo nucifera, assembly GCF_000365185.1. Next base: position 6,602,761 of record NW_010729093.1, on the reverse strand, counting down.
CGAAGTGCATACTCCAGCTTCACCCCGCTTGGCCCGTACAGAATGATACCAGCTTCGCTACCTTGCTGATTTGATGAGCCGTCAACATGGAGGATCCAAGGCTCCTCATCCCAGGTTGGCATTGCTCTAACTGGGAGAGGTGCCACAATAGTTGAAGCTTCCTCTCTGTGCTCGGGCTCGATTGATTCAGGGACTATAGTGCTGAAGGTACATTCCGCGACAAAGTCGGCTAAGGCTTGGGCCTTGATAGCTGTTCGAGGCTCGTACTAGATGTCGTACTCGCTGAGTTCAATGGCCCACTTCGTCAATCTATCGGAGACCTTGGGCTTGAGCAAGACTTGCCTCAGAGGTTTGTTGGTGAGAACAACAACGGTATGGGCTTGGAAATACGGTCGAAGCTTCCGAGCTGCGATGACCAGTGCGTACGCCAGCTTTTCGATCTCTAGATATCTTGTTTATTCGTCCTACAAAACTTTACTAACATAGTAAATGGGCCGTTGAACCCAATCTACTTCTTTTATCAGTACCGAGCTGACTACCTCGTCACTCGTGGAGAGGTACAACTTCAAAATATCTCCCTCCTCGGGTCGGGTCAGAACCGGGATACTGGTTAGGTATTTTTTAAGATCGTCGAAGCCGAGTTGGCACACTTCGGTCCATTCAATGTTCTTGCTCTTTTTACTCGCCATGAAGAAAGACAGGCAGCGATCTGCTGACTTAGACATGAAGCGGCTCAGAGCGGCTATACGACCGTTCAACCTCTGAACCTCCTTCAATTTACGGGGTGGTCTCATATCTAGGATGGCCTTTATTTTGTCAGGGTTGGCTTTGATGCCATGTTGGTGAACGATGTCGTCTACACAGCATTCTACTTTTTTGTCGATCAGCGGCTCAAAGAGTCGGTTTACATGTCTTTGAAATGTTGCCTTGACATTTTTCAGTCCAAAGGGCATGACCTTGTAACAGTACAGGCCTAGCTCGGTTATGAAGGTCGTTTTTTCTTCATCGGCAGGGTCCATCTTGATCTAGTTGTAGCCTGAGTATGTGTCCAGAAAACTCAGCAACTCGTGCCCTGAGGTCGCATCCACTAAACGGTCAATCTTGGGAAGTGGGAAGCAGTCCTTTGGGCAAACTCGATTTAAGTCGGTATAGTCGACGCACATGCGCCATTTACCGTTGGCCTTTTTTACCAGAACGGGGTTAACCACCCAGCTCGGGTAATGGACCTCCCAGATGAAATCAGTTGCGAGAAGCTTCCCAGCTTCCTTGTCGACTACTCTCTAGCGCTTTGGGGCTAGGTTGCATTTGTTCTGTCTAACGGGCCTAACTACAGTATCAGTGTTCAACTTGTGAGTTATTATCTTATCATCTATACCGGGCATCTCTGCCGCGGACTATGCAAACACATTCAAATTTTCAAGTAAGAAACTTACCAGCTGAGAACGTAGGGGCTCTTCCATCGATGAGCCGATTTGGAGAGTCCTACCGGATCTTCTGTCGAAACGAGTATAGAGACTGTCTCTTCTATCAGTGAAGCTCACTCCTCGGTGTACTTCGTAGGTCGCTCTAGCTTGAGGTCATCTGCTACCTTGGCTTTCCCTTTGAGGGCAGCGACATAGCATTTGCGAGACTCGAGTTGGTCACCTCGTGCTATCCCTACTCCAAAGTCCGTAAGGAACTTCATAGCCAAATAATAGGTGGACACCACTGTGCGAAGAGCGTGGATGATAGGCCGACCTATAATGGCGTTGTACGGGGAGGGAGTCACGACCACTAGAAAAGTATGCTCGAATCTTGCAATACTAGGCCACGTGCCGACCTCTACAGGTACTGAAATTTGCCTCAGGGGCTTGACTTCCTCTCCGCTGAAGCCTAACAGAGGAGTGTTCGTGGGCTTGATCAACTTTTTGGTCAAAAGTTGGGTTTTTTTTTTTTGGAAAATCAGACTTGGAATCGAGATCAGTAATGACTTGATCATCCAATTCAACGGCTTGTTGAAAACATTGGTTAAATAAAATAATTATTTTATTGGTGGGTTCAACTATTATATGAAAAAAGTATAATATCCAAAAACCAATTGACCAATAAATTGGAATCATAAACATGGTAACAAATAAGGTGTTATTTATCAAAATTCATGGGTAGGTTTTGATTTATCAAAACTCTTTTCATACCATATATTTTCCGTATCATAGATTTTCCCTTTATTGGGTTAATAAAGGCATGACGAATTAATATTAAAAAAAAGAATATTTAATGGGGGATTAAGGCGTTGGTTACTTATTAGGACAGATGGAACTGTTTTATTGGGTTAGTAGAGGAGAATAAAGGAAAGTAAGATATCTGAATTGAGTTTAGGTTGGATAGATTCCTATACTACGATTACTATTAGGAATCCTATGAATAGGGCATGGTGAAGTGACAATTGAATGTAGTCCTTCAAAAGGTAAGCAGCTAAAAGCCCTAAATTCTGACTTCTTCTAAATGTTTTTTTTTTTGTATGGAAAAGCAATTTTTTGGGTTTTTTTTTTTTTTACCAAATGCCCTTTTCTTGGATGACTTTCGCTTTTAATAAGCAATAGACTCAATAAGCGCTTAATATAAGCTGCAGTCATTTAATTATTCACCCCATATCTATATTTATCTATATTATTATTAAAAGTATGAATGAGGGTGTAGAACTTTTATTATCTAAAATGCTGGCTTTTGTGTATTTAGCCCATACTATTATGAGGTTGAAAATGTAATTTCAATTATTACTTTTTAATCTTATATTTAAGGTATTAACTCTCATTCTCTGTTATTAAATCTTATATTTAAGTTACTTTTTCATTAATAATGCTACTAATTTGATCTATGTCCAATACTTTTAACAATATAAACTCGTATATTTTAAAATTGACTAGAAAACAAAACCATTCTTTATACAAGTGATCACTAAGTAATTCAATCATCTGAATCAAATTGGTTAACATATGAAGTCATAGTTAGATGGTAAAGTTTTTAAATAGAAATAAATATAAAAAATTACAAAAATGTAAAAAAATATATACACATTTATGATATTTTTATTAATCAAATTAAAAAATAAATGTAATAAACAAGAATTACTTATATTGATGATGAAAATGGAAAAAAAAATCTAAAATTAACTAAAAATAAAATTATTTTTTATTTGGAAGAGATCAATAATTCAACTTTTGGGTCAAATGTGTTAATCTTTAATGTCATAATTAAATAATAAAATTAATATAATATAAAAACATAAAAATGAAAAATACATAAATTTTACACACATAAAAATAAAAAATTATAGAAAAAATTGAACACATATATAATTCTATATTTCTACCACTATTAAAAATATGAATAAGTTTGTGGAACTTTCTTTTGTCTAAAATACCTATTATTTTGAATTTAATCTCTATTTAATTGTGAGGTTTAAAATATAATTTAAACTACTATTTTTCACCTCATTCAATTTTCTCGCTTTAAATCTTAGATTCTTTTTTAATAAACGAACAAAAAATGATATACTAAGAAGTGTCTAGCTAGGCATATAGGTCTGTCAATGATACTCAAAACTTTGCAACTCTATACGAGGTGTTTTTGTAAGCCGATTTAGATTTTACAATCTACATCCCATTAATAATAAAAACAAAAAGATAAAAATAAAAATACAAAAATTTTATAAAAAATTTGAAAGCACATACACACTTACTAATTTTAAAAGTAACTACATCTTGGGATCTACAAAATTCTGTATCATTGGAATAACTAAATTATGAATTACTAAGTTCAACTAATTTGGCTTATACGGCTGTATGAGAATTTCCTCATATTGACAAACAAGAGTTTTTTTTTTTTTTTTTTTTGCACATGTAAGTATGGTCCTCATCAGAATCAGATTAAGAAGAAAATAAACCCTAGACCATGGTTTTTAAAACCGACTCGATGATTGAACCGGACAGGGGTCTGGTTACTGGGTCAAACGGTCTGAGTTGATTTTAGAGGGAAATTTGGTTTTTGGGGAAAATGAAACCGAACCGGTTCCCGATTTTTCTGGTCTGACCATCTGCGATCCAGTTTTGAAAGCCATACCCTAGACAAAGGAAAGGTCTCCTCACAGGTGGAATCTTTTTCAGTTTTTTGACAGGGTCGCATAGCACATCACGTTAAGAAGTTTGCTTTCTTCACACGTGATTTGTGTTTACATGTTTATAGGGCAGATGGTGCCACATGAGGCCCACTGTTATGTGAGACTGTCGTTCTTCTGTTTTTTTTTATTCGCCTCAAGGTTAACACAGACAGACAAAGATAACAGAGCTATTAAGAGTTAGACTAACAATATCACTCCAGATAGCAGCCAAAGGAGAAAATCGGGCCATATCGGGATTATCGATGAAGGATATGTGGCCTGTAAGGAGTCCGATTGAATGATCACCCTCGAGAGGTTGTTATCTATGAATCTTCTCACGACTCACAAGCAAGCCTAATTGCTAGAGTTTCCATACACAGAGCAGAATCACAGGACAATCTTTTCTCACACGACTAGAGGATAAAACCAGAATCCCATTTTGGGAACTGGGTTCTCAGCTATCGCTGATTTTTATTGCCGATTTGGTAGGACTTTTACACAACAGCTTCTAGCAATGCAAGGTAGGTGCTTTACGAAAAGCTATGAAGCCGTAATATTTGACAAAAGAAATTGGAAAGCCATAAAACCCTTACATGAACTGATAATTACTTTTCAATGAAGCTATTCTCGCTAGCTTCTTGGAAGCAAAATTCAAGGGGTAGTGAATCATTGGTGGATTGTTGATTAACAAAGTCCAGAAATCTAATAAATATCTTTGGAGGGGTTGATTGACCTCTAAGTTTTCCTAAATTATTATTTATAAATTACATATGTGGGTTGGGCTGGGCCCTGAAATTTGCAGGCCTGAGATTAAACATAAAATCTAAGCCCATGGATGGAGTTTTCAGGTTGGGCTGAGAATTATCACCCATAAGTAGGGTTCACTTGTGCTATTTTAGTCTAAGATTTATTGGATTTTGATTTGACCCATCTTTGCCTAACTTTTATACATAATTAAAAAAGAAAAGAAAAAAAAAAGGAAAAGTAAAGAAAAGAAAAGAAAAAATTTGAAAATATAAGATACTCTTCCATTGAAGTCCTCCAAAGCAAATATCGATAAGCATCACGAGGAGGGTTCGGTTGTTGAGAAGCAAATTGCCTCATCTTTCATTATCTCTACGCCCATCATTCATGTTTATAGTCCTTGTCATCTCTCTCTCTCCTCGAAAACCATTAAACATCTGACAGAGTCCATAATATTGCTTTAAATTCTGTGGGATTTCGATTTTTTAATCATCCTAATCAAATATAGATTTTAGATTTTATAGTTAAGAAAGGGTTGGATTTTTGGAAGCAAGTTGTTAGGTGTTTGATAGTTACAGAGTGTTTTTGTCGTATGGTTGTTAAAAACAGATGATGGAGTGGCCGATTCCACTGCCAAACTTGACATACCATTTTCAATCCATGGTTTAGCATCATCAATCAATGCCATGAAACACGCTGGATGTTAACTTCTATAAATATCGGCCTGATCGACCAGGTACATGGAATTTGAATACTTCATTTTAGCCAATTTTGTTTAAGGAAATTGTCTAAAATTCACCACTCACCACGAGTTTTTAATATTTTTCTTAAACTCATCACAACTTTTCAAAATATCTAAAATTTATTATATCACTAATTTAACGGTTAAAAAGATTAACGAGTGTTAATATATTATCATTTTAACTTTTATAAAAAAATCTAAAATATATACAAAATAAATTGAATGTATGTTAATATATTACTATTTTAATATTTAGACATGAAAAAAAAAGAAAAAAATTCAAAAAAGTATTTTCAAATATAAAGTACATAAAATATAAAAAGTACAGCGTAAAAGAACTCTGGCAGATGTTTGTGGAGAATGGAGATGTTCCGGCTGGAGTGAAAATCAGAGTCCTCGTCATTAGTTCTGTGATGGACCACCAAACACCCTCAAAGAAACTCGAAAGAGGGCCAGGTGGGGTATCAGGGAAATGCCGAAACCAGTGGTGGAGAGACATTTTCGCTCCCACTTAGACGTCTCAGAGTCGGATATGCTGGGAAGAACCAGGAATTGCAGTTCAATGACTGATCACTGATGACTGCAGCTACATCTTTGTTGCTCAGAATAATTTTGTATGATAAGAAACAACTACGGAGAGAGAGAGAGAGACGGCTCGTGTTTAAGGGCAGGTGGACAGGACTGGATGGGAAGACAGATGATCCCATCTTGATCTCGCCAAAAGAACAGTGTTTGCTTTTTTCTTAGCCATCAAATTGGTCTATGCAGGAACTCATGTTAGTGCAAAATGGGCAACTGATCGGTTTTCGGGAGTATTATTCCGATATCCATTGTCGACGTTCACCACTATACATGTGGCACTTTTGTTAATCAAATTCCTAATTAAAACAAAAATAGTAATTTCGAAAATTGTCTAAAATTCATCATCATGACTTTTCAGGGACTTCTTTTGTTTTTCAAAATTCACTGTCCATTAATCCATCCTTAATGTTCATTGACAGAAGTTGATAATGTCATCATAAATGCAAATTTTAGGACTAAACTGCTCTTGATTGGCATATTAACATTATTAAACATATTTTTATGTCAACCTAATTTTTATTTAATACACCTTTGTTCTACTGGGCCTTACAGAGCCACATATCCACTTCTTTGTCATAGATATTTTCTTGATTTCGATTCTTGTTGCATTGGAAATTAAGTCACTTCTTTGTTCTATTTTCCATTTATAATGGAACAAAAGATAAAATAGTAATCCACTAACTTCCATTAGTTGACATGGGATTTTTTGGACGTTTTAAAAAATTATAATAAATTTAAAAGAAATGCAGTGAATTTTATACAAGCCCAACCTGTAGTTCACATCTCTACGCAAAAAGTAGTGGGAGTAGATAATCTACCTGCTCAGATGGGGTTCAGACACTTCACATGGGTTAAAAAATGCTACCAATTCATGCTAATGGAGGACATTCAATACAACGATAATCAATATGGTTCAAAGTACTTTGGCCACCTACTATGTAACGAATTAGTACTAGTGGTTTTTTTGTTTTTTTCTTTTTTTGGAAATTGTCTAAAACTCATAATGAATTTCAGCATTTTTCTTAAATTCATCAAAATTTTTTGAAAACATATAGGGAATCCTATGTCAGTGTACATTGACAAAAGTTGTCTGTATCAGTATAAATGCAATTTTTATGATCAAACTTCTCCAAAATGTCGAGTCAGCCTTATTTAACATACTTTTATGACTAAAATGCCCTTAAGTGCCCAACTGCTTTATATATAAGATTTCTACTTGTTGAGAGATGTTTTGCTCTTATTATGCTGTTTGAAAGTATTCCAAGGAAGCTGAAAAATGGGTATGGGGTTGAATAATAACAAGAGTATTTCTGAAATATTGAAAAATGGATTAAATATAACAAAGGGAAAAATAGTAACCTACTAACACCTGTTAGTCTACTTAATGCCAAGTTAAGTAGACTAACATTTTGAAAAATTATGGTGAATTTAAGAAAATTGCTAAAAAGTTATATTGACTTTTAGACAATTTCCCTTTATTTTTCCACTATCCAAACCAAATACTCGATTCAACTCAACTATGTGAATCGAGCTAAAAGATATAAACATGTATTTTATAAACCGACCCGGCAATGAAACCACTTATAACCACCGGTGTTCTTGGGTCAAACAGTCCAACCATCCAACCTAAACGTTGGTGAAATGGTTTTTGGATCCAAAACCAGACCTGAAGCCTGACTGGTACCTGGGTCAAATGGTCTGACCACCTGGTCCGATCCAATTTTCAAAACCATGGATATTACTACTCTGCAATTCCAAAACGATTATGAATCTCCAACTTGTCTGCATGTAAAATGAAGAAAAATAATTCTAAAAATTTGGTTGTAAATAAAATGACCTGCCATTCTTATAGTAATTGTGGGAAGACATTCTATATAATTTTCCAATCAAAGGGTACTTGATCCTTTCAATTCGAATCTCATGACATCCACATATTTCTAATCTGTTTTCCAAGTTAGGCCAAATACTAAGAACAATTAAAAAAATTATTCCTTTTCCTATTGAACATCTTTTAAATTTTCTATGGAATTTTTTGGTAGAATGATTTTCTACGGAACCTGATGATCCTTTTGTTTTTATGTGCAACGTAACCAAATACAGGTTTATCAACTGTAGTCATCAGATTAAATTAATTTTGAACCTTACTGTGTTGAGTATACCGATAAAATTTTGTCACCTCTCTTTCTCTTCTCTCCCAATAATGATGCTCTTATTTTGATCTTTTACACTTCATATATGAAGATGCAAATGCATGAATGCATGAATGCCTTTTTCCCCTATTTGAATAAAAGATGCAAATGCCAATTAATAAGGGACGGATAAATTGAAATTTCACTTCAGCTCTACTTATTTGAAGTTTGCATTTCATTTGTACTGCTGTAAATGCATGTCAGTGCAAATTTTGATATACTTTTTGTTTCAGATTTGATTTTGTATTGTTTGCTTTGAGAAGTAAAATACGAAGCAAAATGATGTATTGCATGCTTTTATATGAGAGAGAATTCATGTAGTAACTAGTAAGAAGGTGGTGGGGAGAGCTTCACATTGTCTTTCAAGATGCCAAATTTGCACTGCCAATTAGCATAAATAAAACAAAAAGTACAAATTTTGCATCAAGTAAGTGAACAAATCATGATAAGAAACTAATGGATCAAGAACTGAAACAGGTGCAAATTTGTGTCCAATTCAGATTTTTTACCAAAACAAGAGAACCTTGGTGGAAAATTTAGGATGAACTGCTTTGATTATTTTATGCTGTAAAAAAAAATGAGGAAAATCACTTTTGGAACGTAAACAAACAAAAACACACGAGCACAATACACTTTATTCCGTCATGAATTATATCATCTTAAAAGATTCGCATAGCATTTATATTCAATTAATTCTGTGCTGCATGAGATTGGCATAGTAGTAACACCTGCATGCAACTTATTGCAATGCTCGTTATTGCTATAGGGACGTAAATTGTTACGACCAAGCAAGTTAAATTAGAGACCTACTGTTGACGCAGCTGCACGTTTTTTTTATAAAACCCGAGGGCCAATTCATTCAATGAAAATTATCAGTTACATCTGAATTGCAAATATCTTTCAAAAATTCTGGAACAGAAGTCCAAGTTTTGAGTGAGGAGCAAGACAGTGCAAACTGTGCCAGTTTGTGGGCTGCCTTGTTATCTAATCTGGGAGTGAATGTATCTGAACGGTTAGGAAGGTGGTTAAGTAGATTCTTGCAGGAAGAGACGAGCACGAGAAGACTTCAAGGAGGATTTGGGTTGACCTCCAACAAAGAATTATGCAATTAGAATTTTTGCATCATCTTCAAAACAATAGAATGAAGATCCAGTTGCAAGGCTAGTTTGATGCCTTCACAGAGCGCTAAGGCTTCAGTGGTAGACGCCAAATTGACCACAATAAGAATAGCTCGAGCCACCACTACTCCTTTCCTAAACAATCAGACCAATGCCAGACTTGGAATTTGATTTGGCCCATCAAAATTAAGTTTCAGGAATCCCAAACATAACTTTAATTAACCAGTGGTTCTGAATTGAAATGGTCGTAGAACATTCTATTAATGATTTTTATTTGTATTTGAATAAATGTTGAAATAACACTATATATATGCTGTTACAATACTTAGGGTTAATGTAATATTTTTCAGGTTTAATTAATTTTCACTGTACCTATACATTAATTAATCCTGACTACTGACTACTACAACCATGATAAGCATTATTAAACAAGTTACAATCTATAGCTTTTAATCCATCCTTACCTAATTATCAACGGAAGAGGAAAGAAAAACAGGATAACCACCGTCCTTCTTCCCCGTCTCTCTTCTGTTCGTCTTTTGCCGTAGAGAAGTTTGCTAGGGGGTTACCTCTCTCTGTTTTTAGAGAGGTTTTACTCTTGAGATCTCTCGAGGTTTTCTTTTTCTTTCAGTTCTTTGTTTGTTTTCTCCCCTATTGTGTTTTTTCCCTCTCTCAGTTTCTCCCTTCTTCTGTGTTTTTCTCATTTTCTGTGTTTTTCCCCTCTCTCTATTTCTCCCATCTTTTGTGTTCCCCCCCCCCCCTCTCAATCTCTCGATCTCTGTTTTTCTCGAGATCTCTCTATCTTTCCCCTCGAGATCAAGGCGGAGCCAAGAAATTGTTATAACGGGGGGGACGCAAAATATAAATCAAGTATGGATGGGCCCATAGGGGGGGGCAACCATTGAGATTGAGAGTGGGGAGAGGAGAAAATTTACATGAAAAGCTGTTTTTTAGTGGGGATTCTCTGAACCATAGGAGGGCCATGACTCCCCTGGGTCCCCCCTGTCTCCACCCCTGCTCAAGATCTCTCTCGAGTCACTCCCCTCTTCTTTGTTTTTCTTTGGTTGCTTTCTTTCTATGGCTTTTTGATAAGAAGTTCTTGCTATAGTCTTCTTTCTACAAAAAACACCGGTAGATTTTCCCCATATTTTGTCATCTCCAGCGTTTTGGAAAGTAGTTTCAATTCTCCGGCATCCTGGATGGAAGTTTCAATTCTCCGGCTTTTTGGATGATAGTTACAGTTTTCCGGCATTGTGAATGGACATTATAATTCTCCGGCGTTGTGGATGGATGTTACAATTCTCCAACGTTCTTTGGATGGGAGCTCGCAGTTGGTAGTTCTTCGGTGTACTGGATGGAATTTATAGATGATACTGTCTTTTGTGGTTTTGTTTTGGAGTGGTTGGAAGTTATAGTTTATGGCTTGTAGCTATATAACATCCTATGTCAGTTTTCATTTTAGTTGGTAACTCCTCTTGTCAGTTTGCTCACTAGTTATGGTGGTTCTGAGATGTACTTATCCACTTCTATTGGTGATGTTAAGTCACATTACTTTAGCTGCAAAAATTCTTTTGATTCTCTTAAATCCATTTCTTTGTTTTATTCTTCTTGAAAATGTATCTCTGATATTTCTTGGCCTTGTTGACATCTCTTTGTATCAATCTCTTGAACGAATAAAACATGATTGAAATCCATCCTTACCCATAAATATAGAAATCTAAAATTAATTAAAATCTGGCCGTTATAATTGTGATGGGATATATTTTAGCTTTAGATTATTAGAATATAGTACTACATCAATTCGTATATAATTATAAATGCTATTAAGTTTGTACCAAACATTACAACTAGAAGAATATAACATAAAGTACAATTTAATCGAGAGAGCAATTAAGAAGAGCAGGTGTGAAAATTGAGTATTTGTTCTCCTAAGTTGACGAAGTAATTATACAGGTACTTGGTTAGCTACCATTAATTTTCTTGCTCCTGCGTTATACACAGCCAATGTATATATTACACACAGACTTCCACAAAAGTTAAAGTTAAATTAATCATCCATGATAACACTAACATCATAAACCTTCCACGACCATTACTTAAAAAAAAAAAAAAAGAAAGAAAATATCATATCGTATCATGCAATATTCCAAGTTGGTGATGGAGGATTTAATTTATTATATAATTTGTTTATTTTGCATAAAACAAGGCCATCCCATTGGTTTTTATCACGTTTTATTGGGATTTATTAGGTGGCGTAAGCATCAAGAGGAGGAGCTTGGTCCGACCGGACAGTTTGGCATCGTTTCAAGGGCCCCATCCTGCCCTTTTCTAGCACCATTAGTTTGAGCCCCACTTACGTTTAGCTTCAAAGCGCGCTTAGCTGGTCTTTCTATATAACACTATAACCAACCAATCCCATCAAAATGTCTCAGAACAAAACAAGAGCATCGGGTACCCAGCTGCCCTAATTAATTGTGGTTATCGTTTTGTTCTGGCCCTGCTGATGAGTTTTATATATCTTTTCTATAATCATAGTTGAACCCATATATATAGAGAGAAGTTGGCCAACTACTATCTATTATTTCCAACCACCATTCCAGGGGTTTATGATTTTATTAAAACTACTATTGATCCCAATTTTCCTCTCCAACTTTAAGTATATTTTGTTTCATAATGAAACTAATAGTAAAAGTACTAGTACGATCTCTTTTTGCTTTCAAATAAAAAAGAAAAAAAAAAAGACAAAAAATATGGATAATTACACGCTATAAATATACAGGTTTGGGTTATGGCTAGGCATGAGCCAAGCTCAAAGCTATCTTTCTCTTCTCCATATGCCATCCTTCTGGTTGGGCTCAGTGACCTCCATCTTTAGGAAGAATTAGGGTTTCATAGGATAGGATGAAGAAGCAAAAAATGAGTATAAAAAGAGGGGAACAAACTTGCAGTAGCTCTACTACATCATCTTGCATGATGAGGAGGAGTGTCAGATACGGGGAGTGCCAAAAAAATCACGCTGCTAATATAGGAGGATATGCAGTGGATGGGTGCAGAGAGTTCATGGCTGGTGGAGAGGAAGGAACCATTGCTGCGCTTAGATGTGCTGCCTGCGGCTGCCACAGAAATTTTCACAGAAGGGAAGTAGAGACTGAGGTAGTGTGTGAGTGTTCTTCACCTCTTTCCAATGGAAGTTGAAGTAAGAGAAAACCATGCATGTTGAAGTTTGTTCTGCTAGTGATCGATGAAATTAAAAAAAAAAAAAAAAAAGAGTTCTGATCTAGTGATGAAATTTGCCTGTATTTCTTGTTTTTGTTGTCTACCTCATATATGTATCATCAGATTAATGTTGCAATGAGATTGCAAGAGAAGAAACTGATGAAAGTTCCTTTGTTTCTTTTTCTTTCCCCCTTTTTTCTCTTATACGTACTTTCCTAAGAACTTGAGATATCTATTTGGAAATTAACAAGTGGATCTACTAGCTAGCTAGTAATTTACCATTAATGTAACCTACAAAATAACATGCCTGCAGCTGTAGGTATATGGTATGGGTTGAAGAAAAGATCTCATCATCTTAGCTAGATAATCAACTGTATAAGTAAGTAGATTATGTGTTTTGGGAGGAATAAAAGTGAGGAAATATCATTTTATATATATATATATATATGGACCAAATTATTGTAAACAATAAGAGATCTATATATAGGAAGGGGAGACCTAAAAGGATTATATTAATTCATTGCAAATTATGATGACTACACGGAATAAATATAAGGATTAAAGTAATTAGCACTTTTCATGGATAACTGGAAATTCCCTTTTTTTTTTTTTTTCTTTTCCCTTATATTTTTCATAATACTTGGAAGACCAGATATATATATATATATATATATATATATCCTCAAAATATTCTTCCCTCGCATCTTCTCAACAAGTAAGTGTCCATTTTGTGTACATGAATCCTTAATTAATTTCTCTCCTTCTAATTATCAAGTAGTATAATAATATATATGTGGCATTGAAATGGTTGATTGCATTCTTAATTGGGATCCGATATTATCAAGAGGACGAGAGAATGTAGGTAGAAATATTAAAATTTCAGTAAAATATCGATATATGTTAAGTGAAATCAGTATAAGATCTAATAGTATAATAACTGTAGATAGTGAAGAAAGTATTTAGTGGCTGCGCTTGGCAAAAATCAGAACATTATTTCTCCCCCACAATAGCCTTATGCTATACCTGGTTCATCTATATATACTATTTTGTCTTTTGTCTTTGCTTCTCCTACATACCCTAGCTATGACGCACGATTCAAGTGTGCTAGTTTATAGTAGCACAAAACTTTTTTCAAGTAGTACCGTTTCTTCGATCAGGTGCAGGAATTTGTTTATGATTTTATGCCTTTCGGGTCTCCCTGGCTATCTCAAGTCTGCTAGGAATTTGCTTCTCCCCCTATTCTTTCTTGTTATTCATCATACTTGTTTTTTGTTCATATATAGCAACTAAAAAGTTGTAAAGAAAAGCTACATTTTAGTTATCAAAAGGTACATCATTTGCCAACTGAGGTATACAAGAATGGGCAAGATCAGTTAGGTATAAATGTCAGTGATGTTACAAACTTATTACAATATGCATGAATGAATGCTTTTAAATAGGGAAGATTCATCATTTTTTTTTTTTTGGGGGGGCGGGGTGTCCAGAAAAGGGAATACTGCATGAGGCAACATAGAAACCTTATCAAATGATAAAATGGTAAAAGATGCTTTAGAACATGTTACTTCTGGCAACTATGATTCCTGGAGCAGCTATGAATATTCACCAAATTAAACTTGTGCGATATTGTCAAGTAGTAAAACAAAATGCATGACAAATTTGTATTTCACCATAAAGGACAATGTTAAGCCTAGATAGGACAATGAACCGATGATCGATAACCCAAGTAATTAATTGAATGAAAGGTTATAAGCATCTGAAGATAAAAATGAAAACCCTTAAAAAATTTGGTGCATTCAAAATCCATGGAACATATATAGTTCTCATTATGTTGGATCAGTGGCCTCAACTCTAGGATGCATACATTCATGCAATGACATATGGAATGGGTTCTATCATGCTCTGGGGTTCTTAATGCTGCATTTGTATAAATAATACTTTCTTTTTGGTAAAAGTATACATAATACTTATGTCTTTCTTTCTTCCTATTCGACACATAATCTAGCATACGTCAACCATGATCTATGTGGTTCATTAGTAGGGAATTCCCAACCTTGTTATAGGTACGGTTGAAACTTGCGTATATGAGGTATAGAAAATAAAAACCTATTCAAGTACCTTAGCAATAATCCTATATTATTTGACTAAGTGGATAAGTAATTAAATTTCAGCGTAAGGTAGGTAAGGTATGGATGGGCTTGTATTTATCAACGTTTCAAGTCCAATAGACATTTGTGTGAAGGAGTGATAAGTAGTAAACATCTATTAAGGAACCTCACCTATCACGGTATCACACTATCACCTAATAACTTGAACCTTTTAAGTTGTTGAACAGTTGTTTACGTGAAAAAATGATGAAATATTATTATTGTGTGACGAGTCTGGATCTATCGGCCACATTCATCCAGCCCCACTTTGAGAATATCGGTGATGTAAAATACAACCAATAATATTCCAGATGTGTGGTGGGATGGGATGAAAGTGGCCAGCTGCAATAATGCATGTGTTGTGATCAGACGTGTGGCCTTAACACTTTATATCCAGGACGATACATGCATATAACCTCTGTAGGACATGCATGACAATATGACATGCTTAAGGCTTAACCTGACCTGGCTGCTATATACCGTGGCACATGGCGTCTTCGTGGGTGCTTTATTAATCCACAAATCAGCCATGGAGATTATTTTAAATGCCGGCCGTCTTCTGGAAATTCCGTTTACAGCAACATCAGGTTTCTTGGAAAAGTAGTAGAGTAAGGTGGAGATTTTGGTTGAAATATATATATATATATATATAACAGAAAAAGCAAACGAAATCATGGAAAGTAACGGTAATGTTGCAAAGTAAAAAATAGTATAAACCTTACCGAGCCAAAGAAGAAGTTGTGTCCATTTGCATTCTAAGGCTGCATTAGACATTCCTTATTTAACTCCTTTTTGCAATTAAAAATAACACTATCAACACTAAACTTTTAACTAAGAAAACGAGATAAGGAATGCCAAATGCTGTGTAAATGGCTTATACGCATGGGAGCCCTAACAAATAATAATAGGAGCTCCAGCCCATCAGCCTGATCAGCCCGATGAGGATGGGTGTAATATATATATATATATATATATATATATGATCAACACATCCTGTGATATGAGTGGTCTGAAAGAAGCTGCTTTGTCTATTCCAAATGTAACATCACAATTCACAAGCAATATTGAGAGACATGTGCTCAATGAATCACGACCATATACAACACAACATACGGATCCAATTCACTTAACCAACAATGCACAAGTAGAGGTAGAGCCATCAAATGATGGGAGATGGAAATGGAGATATTGACTCTCCAAATATCAAATATCAAATACCAAATACCAAATACCAAATACTACTACCGTGCATAAATATTGACTTGGATGCATCACACAGATTGAGATTGGACTTAGTTATGAAACTAGTGGCCCAAGAAAAAAGGGACGACCTAACATCGATTAACAGGAGCCACAACCCACTAGCTAGTATCCAAAATCTCAACGTGCGCAGGACCTAACACATTGCTTGGTCCGAAAATTATGGGGGATGGTTAGAGTATGGCTTATGGGCCACAAAATGTTTTTTTCTTTCTTATTTAGGCTAAGGCTAGCTAGTAGCCTAGTAGCTAGGCTAGGCATATATCTCTGCTATGCTATCGATCAATGTTAAATGAATTTGGGCAAGGCCTATCTCTCATATTCTCATTCTCATGGGTGTATTGGGGCTTTCTGGATCCTTGTCTAATGCAGAGCAACTGCTTTAAAACTTTTGATGAGATCATTCAACCAACCCAATTTCTCATTATCTACTACTACCATTGTTGAACAGAACTTGTCTTCGTTCCTATTTCCAGTAATCTTTATCTCGCTGTCAAGTGTGAAAAAGGGCGCCAGAGTCCGCCGGTTACGTAGCCAGTAACCCTTCCTACGGGGCCCACCCTTACCCTACCTAACCTTTCCGCCTAAGCGCCACTCGCTTTCCGCCCTAAAATAGTATCGCCCTTAATTGTGGAAGGATGAATTCCCTTTTTAAAATATGGTGGTCATGCATACATATGCTATTCATGCATCTCACTTATAACATTTGAGATGATCTATGTTGTTAATCATTAAAAACAATTATTTATTTCTTAGTAATATACATAATGAAAAAATATTAGTAAATTGCAAAAGATATTAATAATTAATTAAAATAATACTAATAATGATAATAAATAATAATTAAAAATAATTATTATTATTTCATTTAAATGTTCATAATTTTTTTCGCGCAAGATCATTTAGCATGGTATATGCAATTCAAAAAAATAAAAATAGAATCATGATTTCACCCAAGTTCACAGTCTTACCATAAATAAAATTTAGGGGAAATTTTCTTAAAGTACCCCTATGGTTTAGGAAGTTGACTAACTCCATCCTTACTGTTTACATATTGTAAGTAAGTTTTCTAACAATTGTCATTGTCGTTAAATATTGATGAAAAAAAATTAAAAAGTCAAATTTACCCTCCATTATTTCTCAAATTTTTAAAATATAACCCGTTCTCACACGGCACCATGTTCATCGCTTTTTGCCCCAAGTACTCCTCCACTGTCAATTAGGGGTGTCCATAAAAAACCGAACTAAAACAAGAAAATAGAATTAGAAAATGAGGTTAACTGAACCGATCAACCGATCAATTAGGGGTGCTCAGTGCAAGGCAATATTTTATTCAATCTCCCATAAATCAATTATTCATTTATTCATTTGAAGTGATGACCCAAAGAAGAAGAATGAGAGAATCTATTTGTTCTTAATAAAACCATAGAATCAACAAATGCAAAGTAGAGAATCAAGTATAGTAGTAGAGACAGAGGGAACGAATGCATTAGTAACAAATATTATAGAAATCACCACGATCTCCATTCAAGGATTCATTAGAACTACAATCATATATCAAAACCAAAGACCAAAAGAAATCTAACCGACTACATAAAGCTTACTTGATCCTAATCGAAATCGGTGCCCCTGATTGTGTAAATAGCGTATCACCTCTCGAGGTGACAAAGAGCGAAACTTCCCTAGCCAATTCATCATCATCGTCATCATCCTCATTTCCACCTCCTAATCCCCTATCACCATCGAGTTACTCCTCTTGGAAACCATCGCGTGTTCTTTCCGTTCCCTGTTGAGTACATTATCATTGATTTTCCCACAACCAGAGATAACTCGAATTCAAGGAGAGAAGCATTGATCCCCGATTGACCTAAAACCAGTCAATTCTTTATCAAGTTTTGACTTTCTGCTCTAGGGAAAAGGTAGAAACCAAAGGGCATTTTAGGGAAAAGGTAGAATTTTTGGCCATAAACCAAAGGTAGAATTTTTCTAGAGTTTTAGGGAAAAGGGCATTTTAGGAATTTTAAAAAATATATCAGTCACATGATGTCACATGTGAACGAAGTGTGATGGAAAGTTAAGTTTTAGACAACTGTTAGAAAACTTAAGGGTACTTTAAGACATATGTAAATAGTAAGGGTAGAGTTAGTCAATTACCATAGGGGGGTACTTTAAGAAAATTTCTCTAAAATTTAATAGTTTAACATATTAAGCACATAGTTCGAAGCACATTTAGGAGTTGAAGAGTTGAAGAGATTAAATTACAACTACGTTAAAAATAATAATAATAATACAAACAGTAAAGCAAAATATAACAAGAGAGTAATGCAAAATAGGTTATGCATACATTCAAACAATGGGTTCTCCTTACTTCATTCTTCCATTTCTTTATCCTTTCTAATCTGCCTCTCCATCTAAAACTTGACCATGTCCATCTTATGTTTAGACATCTCAGACCATATCTCCATTGCATGCATAAAACCACCTCCTTGTCTTAGCCCTCTCCCCTTTCTTAAGAAACGATGATAGGGAACTCCATATTGTTATCCTGTTTGTAGGTGGCTAAATCTCTATGTTAGTGTCAAGTCTTGTGGTGTATAGAGTAGAGGCATAAGGAGTCTATATGTCATTGGGGGAATTATTACCAATAGAATATTGTGTCAATGGGACTTGATCATTATCTTCATTTGAAGGGGTCTCCACATTACCCATAGAGATGCAACCAGTTGCACTAGTCCCAGAATAGATGATATATAATTCCTATAGTATTGGCAACCCTTTTCCTTACCTGTTTAGCACACTTATACTTTTGCGTGAAATATATTTGGTATTAGCATCCTAATGATTTAAAATCTATAAATATATATTCATAAGAGTCTTACTGAAATAAGGTAGTCTCATACACACTATTGCTTGGTTTCTTTGTGATTGGATCTATGGTAACCCCTGTGTGGTTGCAAATCTTCTGATAATCATTAAACCTTTTATTCAGATGATGAAATTTATTCTTAAACTGATCCCCAACTATATGACTTGTGGTGCCTCTCGTTGAATTTCTCCAATATATTTTTTCAACCTTCTGTATTAAAAGTTGATGTTGGTCTATTGTGTGCTTTTACTTGTTCAACCATCAACTCTATGAATGTCCTTTCCTCAGCCTCACACCATGTTGCACATTCGTTTATTATTTCCTCTTGCATTGTATCTGCTTGGGTGGCCATGTATTTTTGTATGATCTTAGTAGGTTGAGTGAAACGCATTCAAATACACATGAATAAATTAAAAGCCCACACCAGATCAAATTGTCCCTATGAATGACGAGAATCTCCAATAGGTTATCATGCGAACAAAAACAAAAAAAGAATATGTGATTACATTAGGTAAGTGTACTATATATTATATGAATATATTTTTGAACGTATTATATGCATATATAATACATATATTTTTGTATAAATATTTATGTAATCATTCACTTGATAACAAAAAAGTTAATATGTAGAAGTCTTTACAGTTTGATGATTTACATATGGATGGATATGTGACAAAATTAAACTCTCGAATACTTGATAACAAAAAAGAATGAAGTAAACACAAGATGAAATTATGGAATACAATTTGCTCCATCCATACGTATTTAACAGATCTGAATGCATGTGGACGACAATGCTTAGGTTTTCATTTCTTATTTAGGAAATGGGGGAAACCTTTGTATATGTGAATGATGAAGTTTTCATGTGGTTTGGAATTTTGGTATTCTAATATTGGTCTTCAACTAGCCTAATGTTGTGTGTCTTGCCGACTCAAGTATCATTAAGGCTCTGTTCACTTTTTGGTAAGTTATTTATCTAGGTAAATGTAATTATTTGGGTAAGATTTTTCTACGAAATATTTACCCATGTTTTTTTATTTTCCAGTTAAATAAGGCAATGACCATTTTAGCCATAGAAATTCATTATTAAAATGGGCATTTTTGTCTCGTTCAAATGTTGAAAATTTCCCCTTATGTGGAAAAGTTATTTACCCATATAGGATATGGGTATCACTTTCCTGTGTAAGTGGTACCCAAGAAAATAAACTTTTCCTGGTCCCCACATAAGGCTGAAAAAAGAACATGGGGTTTTTGATCAATGGGAATCAAAATCCCAATGACCAACTTCCCCCCTCTCAAAATCCAAGAAAAGAACACCCCCTAAGATGTATAGCTCTATCAAGTTCCAAATATGGAATTAGGAGAAAGAACTTCTCAAGGCTTGTGTTTCAAGAGAACTTCTAATGGTGAAGAGGAACTCATGGGTGTATACTTTTAAAATTGTTCAGGCGAGTGGTATTGTGTTGTTTTAACAAAGTGAAATGGCATCACAAGGTCTGTCTTCCTTCATGGAGAAAAAGAACCATCAAGCAGAAAATGGATGGAGGTCATACACCATTTCCAGTCATTTTTGCACAAGATATCATTCTAGCTCTGCCAATAAGTTTATAAATGATGATAAGCAAAATTTTGAATGAGGTACATGATATAGAATTATCCATGAAGTAAGGTACCCTATGTTAACAATCTATTTCCTTTATCTGTTGCATTGGAGTTTGCTTAGCTTAGAACACTTGAAAATCAATCTAAAACAACCCAACTTCAAAATGTTATCCATTTTAATTTCTATTATCACAATGACATGTTCATCCTTAGGTACAACGAATATAACATGTTTGGAATGAATATTGGAAAAGACATTTACAATAGCAAAGTTAAAACAGGGGTTAACCCACGAGAAGACAGAAATGGGGATGCTTCTCAGAAAATCCAGATAACTTTTACAGTAGCATGTGCATAAGCTCTTACCGGTGGTGATAACAGTCGCTGCAGCAGCAGGCGATGGCGGGTAAATGGCAAGCAACATCGAACTTCTACTTAGCAACGGATTAGTAGCTGCAAGCCTTGTAACATCCAATGAAACCAAACAGGTAAAAGGGAAATATTATACACACACAAAAAAAAAAATGATAGTGGAAAAACATATTACAACTGACGGTCTTGCGATGCGGTGGTATTCGGAGTAGCAGTAGGGCCTAGAGTGAGATCGAGGTAGCAGAGGCAAGTTTTAGCGGCAAGCCCTAATGTTGCAATGGTAATATGTTGTATGGTTTTAGGATAAAACGCATTATTTGAGAGTAGTACGAAGCATGTGATCAATCTGTAAATAAATGTCCATGATAGTGTGGACCTGTCCAGGAGAAATAACCGCAGACAATATTTTGCCATGCGATATAGGTCAATCCACAATATAGTGTATTTCGGCCGCACCACATGTAAGCGAATGATGGGTTGAGGTGTTGCATGCTTTAGAACATAATATATCATGGTGCATCCACACCACCTTAAGTGATAAGCAGGGTGCTTCAACTAGGCCCATTATTGTCCAATTTTTGTTGGGCCTTTATGATGTAAGTCTGGATCACCTGCCAACAAAATAAGTTATAACACCCTACCAATGTGATTTGACACTGTACATCTCATGCATGACAGGCCCCAATTTCATAGTGAGATGTGTGAAATAAACCTTCCTAAATAAACTTGGGCTCAAAATAAGATAAAGCCCATTTTGATATTTTACATGTCAGAAAAAGATGCCCAGATAAAAAAAAAAAAAAAAAGTGGCCATTTGAAGCGCCAGTGCCTATTTGGACCTTAATTTTCCTCTTCTTGGTGATCATGGGACTTAAAAAACCTTTAGGCTACTTGTTCTACATCATTCTACTTCTTCATACAGCCCTCGGTTATAACCCCGCATGCAATAGCAGGCTGGCTGACAAGGTTAATGTATTCTTTTGCTCCACCCTTGTTCAAATCTTTTAGGGGACATTTGGTTTGCTGTCGGAATTAAAATTAAAACGGTCTATTTCTATAATTTGTTTGGTTCATATAGAAATAGGAATGGAAATTGGAATCAGCATAAATGAGATTTCATTCCTAAGGGAGGGGGAGGGAATGGTCATTCCACTAGGACTAGGAATGGAAATGTGATTCCTATTCCACCCAACCAAACAGTTAGAATCAAAATGGCCCATTCCAATTCCAATTCCAATTTCAGACCCCTATTCCCACGAACCAAATGGGGTCTTAAACCATTGCGTCAACTGGTGGTGCCGTATGGTCAGGTTAAATAGGTGTTCAATTTAGACATTATGGGTTATCTGGAAGCAAATCGACCGAAATATTTTAGTTTAATCTTTATTTTAAATTTCTACTGGATTTTCGAACATGATCTCAACATATGAACGCATTCATTTAGGAAATGTTAATAAAACTGAAGTAATAAAGATCGTTTATGGCCTCAAGGAATGGACTTTTTTTTTTCTCAACTATAACTATAGTTGATATATATTGAACGATTCGATGGAGATAATGCACTAGGACTAAGTTCCTTTTAAAAATAGTAAGAGGAAATGGTATAATTTCGTTGCACAGAGCTTTAGAGAAGTAAGAGAACCACAACCTGAAAGGTTGATGAATTGTGTAAAGTTAGGGATGCACAATTTCTCAGGGTTTGGTCCATTCATCATGGCCCAAGCCCAACCTTTAGGTTGCGTTTGGTTTCAAAGAAAGGTAGGAAAACCTATTTACCCTACTTTTTCTTATTATTTTTCTTTCAAACCAAACAAAGCCTTATAGGCCTGATCCCCAAAACGTGTTTCAGTACCATAGAATCTTCATTCAATTTTCCTTTTAGGGTGTGTTTGTTTCAAGCACACAGTATACATGTTTCGCTATAGTGAAAAACATCGTTCTCAACCTCTAAAAGCTATTGATAGTCTAGTAGCTGAGATGGCCACTTGGTAACCTTCCAAACGAGAGGCACAGGATCAAACCCATGGAACGACAGGCCAATTAAGTAATATGTAGTATGTAATACCCAAAAGAAAATGCAAGAATTTGATGATACGTTCCCTCGGTGTATACAGGCCAATTAAGTAATAAGGCCCAAGGAGATGATGATGAAACTAAAGCCCAACCAACAAGGCGACAATGAATTTTTATTTTATTATTATTATTTTTTTTTGCAGAGG
>NW_010729093.1:6553943-6566156 GCF_000365185.1 Nelumbo nucifera | reverse complement strand
TTTTTTTTTTTTTTTTTCTTGTTTTGAAGTAGCCATAATTTATTTTCTTTGGTGTGAAACAACAAATTATACAAGTAGAATTTACATGTACAACAAGTGCCGACACAAGTCCACATCGATTATTCAGACATAATAAAAGGGCCGAATGGTCCATCAATGTTCACGTTCCCCTTAAAATGGGGGTCCACCAAAAGAGTACATCTGTTACCGTTCAGGTTGGTGGACCCCGCCATGAATAGTGGCATTAATGCAATGCCGGTAGTAAATTCCAAACCAAGGGTCATTTTACCAGCAGCTTTATTTCAAATTTAAATTCATTCTCATCTTCTGCCTTGTTTCCTTTTGTAATTATACAAAATAAATCAAAGACTTATCGTTTAGGAATCTCAGCCTCTCAGAATTACGTATGCAACCCAAGAAAAAGTCATCACAAAGCGACGACTTAGAGACCAGTTCTTTAATGAAGATGAAGAATTCAGTTTGAATATGTAGCTGATTTAAAGAGATGGGCGGGGGGTGCACCCTGCATACAAGGAAAGCAAAAGATAGCAATTGAATTGGGTGATCTGAGAGGAATAGATTTGAGAGTTGATATTTGATGAGTATATATATATATAGCATTAAGACAGATTGTTTTCGGAAATAAAAAATTGCTTCATG
Source organism: Nelumbo nucifera (assembly GCF_000365185.1). The sequence continues at coordinate 6,565,496 of NW_010729093.1, read as the reverse complement.
AATAAAGAAATCAATGAATGCAAATAAGAAGCATGGTATGATGGTCCCCTGGTTTTTCTTTTTTCATTTTCTCAGGATTCCCGAATTTCCCTTTTGCCTTTATTCATTCGCAATGGAGATTGGGGCCAGCTTGATTTTCTCACACATGTACTGTTTTATGTCGTTATCTGGAATAAATAGGTTAAGACATGCTAGCATGCCCATTTACTTGGCGCCAAAAAGATCAATTTCTCCACAGAAATTATTACAACATATATTCCTTTTTTTTTTTTCCTGTAAATCTTTCTTTTGGATAAGGTCGCTAAAATTAAGTTTCAGAATTAGATTTTTCTTCTTTTATCTCCCTCTAATAATCATATGTAAGTCTCTCCATCATAAAACTAAAACTGAACTTGGAAATATCTGCAATTGGTATTGGAAAATATAGATGGGCTTTTTGCTTTCCAACTTTATTACTTTTGTTCTTTGCGTTGTAGTCTTCATGTTTATACTTCTATTGGATCTCTAATCTAATTTTAGAAATTTAATTAGTTTACCTTTGAAGATTTGTGTTTTTAAATTACCAAATTTAGGTCTTTGTGTTTTATGGCTAAAAGTATTTTAACTTGGACTATATCTTTAGAAGAAACACTTACCAAACGCTTGTAAGTTGTAACATTTTTTTGTCTACTACAGTCGACAGTTCAAAAGGGAAAACTTATCCAAACATAGGCTCAGTTTAAGGAAATTACAGTTATACGCCATTAATAGATATTTTGGTTAGTCTAAAACATAGATAATAAAATGTTTATAAGGAAGAAAAATTTTGATAAAACAAAGTTTCCAAAGTATAAAAGTTTGTTAAGCCTAATCATTATATAATAAATATTGAAACAATGCTTTAGGCATCCAAGCTCCAAGAACCTTTTAAAGAAAGGGTAAAAGTGTTTTACTTTATGAGTTGTATGTAACGGGGATAGGAGTTAGAACAAAGATCTTTCTTTTATCAAAAAAAAAAAAAATCTTTCCAACAATCGCGTAGCTTTTTGAAGGGATAAAGTTAAAATCTTTATAGAACCTACTCTACTGCAAATTAAATAATAATAATAATAAATACTAGGTAGAAGGACCTGTGATTTTTATTTTATTTTTTAAGCATAGGAGGATTTGTGATAATAGATATACATAAGGGTGAGAGTACAATATTAACAGTACTCTGCAAGAATCATTTTTCTTATTTCTATATATGTTCAAATTAATAAGTACTTCAAATCGTGGAATTAACAAATTGAGCATTTTTATGCTTTTTTCCATTTATTATTAGTCAATAATTATATTTTGTTTTTTTTTTATATTCTCAAATTTTATTGGTTTTTTCCTTCTCGGATATAGAATTATGTAATATCTTAATTACTTTTTCTCACTGAAATTTTATATATCTGTTTTATAACAAAAATGTGTTTCTATGGAGTGAAAATATCAACAAATTATGATATTTCCTGATTTATTTTTTATTGTTTCAAGGTTGAGCTCCTAATCGTTGGTCCAAGCTTTTCTGAAAAATAGGTGGTGGTGTGCACCATGATTCTTTATCCAAATATCGCTTTAATTAGCTTGTTTTGGGATGGGCATTTCCACTAGTGAAAGGGTTTGGAAAAAAGACTTAAACGGCCAGCAAAAGCTTTTCAAGGGTGAGCCGGTCCCAAAACAGATTGGTGGTGGTTTAACCTTAGACCACTTCATCAAGACATTAAACTATGAATAATCCGTGTCAGCAATTCGATATTCAAGTCATTCAGTTTGAATATATATATATATATATATATATATATATATATATATATTATATTGGTGATGGATGGCGTTGGCGTCAACCCTCAAGCAGAACAATTCAATCACCTTTGGACTTGTCTTGGTTCTTAGAATCTTATAAGCAGTCTCAATAACGTCACAACTCCATGGTGGCGTCGTTTTAAAATTAAAAATCCCCAAAAGAAAAACGCTCCATTGTGGACGAAAAGTCAAGAAATTAAACAACACTTGTTCATCCAAAATTAGGAGGAACCAATTAATTGCATGTGTCGGTTAACAGGGTCACATAAATAAATACATACAACGGTTTCTGGACTTGTGGTGATCTGACCGAGCTTAGATTCAAAAAACCAATCACGTCCAAAGTATTAAACATCCCCAATGAATAGCTCAATACAAAAACAGTGTATCAAATTAATGGTCTTTTTCTAGCCCATGTTTCTCTTGGTTTGAACGGCTCTGTGTCTGACTGGTAAGGTAAGGATGTCAGAAAAGGTGCATTCAACCCACCAGTTGCCAAACTATTTTTCAGCACCGTAACCCAGTGCAAAAAATTGAAGACGGTATAGCAAACAAAATTCCCGCGGATCCCTAGTCTTACTTTAACATGATTTACAGAATCAATCAGAAGAGAGGAGAATGTTGTTTAATTTGGTCAACTGTTGCCACAGTTGCTTCAGGGGACATTTGAATTTGGTTTTATTTTTATTTACCAAGAAAAAAATAAAAGGAAGCTCTGCTGTGCAAACTGCAGACCACTGATCAACTTAATCCCAAATAATTTAAACTTTCCTTTCACTTCTGGTAATTGGTAACATTAATTCTGAAGTTACCCCAACTTTTCAATACCGCACAAGAATGAAGAACCCCCCGCCAGACAGTTCTATTTATAGCATATACCATAACACAAGTGGTCCACATGCATAATGATTATTTTTAATGACAAAACTAACCTTTGCAGACCAGACTACCCCTACCCTTGGGATGTATGTTTGTTGGGTACTAAATTTGCAGAATTATTTATATTTACATTAGATCGTTCCCAGTCTTCTGGGCCTGGGCCTATTCAAACTGTCCAAGTTGTACCCTCATCTACCTTATTAACAAATCTAACAAAAACGCCCCTAATTTATTTCTCTTCTTTATTTCATGTTCACTCACTTATCTCACAATCCATCAACGGTTAAATTGCGGTCAATGGATGGACCTGTTTTTGAAATTTTGGTACTAGGAATAGAGTTGAGTAAAAGGACGTCGTTGTAATATTGTAAACTGCATTGGCTTTCTGGCACAAAACAAATTTCTGGCCCAGGGGGGGGGGGGGGGGGGGGGGGGGGGGGGGGTCTCCACTCTCCAGGTCCAGGGGTATTGAAAAGGCAAGGTAAAATCTAAGATAAATTAGAAAAGTGAAGGGGTGTCCCAGAAAATAACCCTAGATATTTTGGAAATGACCCATGCAATTTATAAAGCTATTTGACACCTTGACCTTGCCCGCTCAAAGCTTGAAAAATGCCTGAAAAATAAAAGCTTTTTAGAGGAAAAAGAATAGAAGAACAAGATGTTTTCGCTTTTCAACTAAGTTATTATGGCTGAGTTTGGAAGGAGTACAAATGCAAATATGTAGAGTGTAAAACTATTATTTTGTATGTATTTATGTTGTATATATTTGCATTTGTATTCTTTTCAAATTGAGCCTATGGAAATGAATTATTAGGGCTGCATTTGGGTTGAAGGAAAAAATAAGGAAAGGAAGGGAAAGGCAAGAAAACCTATACAAGGTTTGTAAAGGTTTCCTTACTTTTTTTTTCAAACCAAACATAACCTAGAGGAATCAAGTGAGGAGAGATGGCTGATACCGGATGGGAAATATTCTTTTCCTGCTGCAATGCTGCCTTTTGCATCTTCCCAATGAATTGTACAGCTTTAGTTTTTGCTAGGACGTAACCCCAGACCATGGTTTTTAAAAACAAATCGGTGATCGAACGGACCGTTCGACCTGAACGGCCGGCCCATTCTGACAAAAAAATTAAAAAATTGGAAAACGATCAAGACCGTTCGAACAGTTCAAACGATTAACCGATCGGTTCAGTGGTTTGCTGATCAAAATCAATGATTTTGGAGGAAAACGAAAATGATTAGATCCCGATTTTTTCGGTTCGACCGTCCGGTCCGACCCGATTTTGAAAACAGTGCCCAAGACCACATGAATTGCCAATAATTGAACGAAAACCCCAAGCCTTTCCCAAAAAAAACCCAATCTTAACGTTCATAGCCATGCTAATATTGATATAGTACATCAAATTAAGATTAATTTAATATATATATATAGTAATTTTTAATCAGATTTAGATTTTAATTGAATTGAATAGAGTTAATTGGATTCAAGTTCTAACATTCACATCTAGGATAATCATATCAGTGTTCAATCGAATATTGAACTTTTAGAATCCACCAATAGGCAATAGCCCTATTAGCGGTGTAAATTTTGCATTTCAAAAATTAATGCAAAATTTAACCGCCTTCCTCCTACCTAAATTCTCTCTTATATAAATTGGGGACCACATTATCTTAGTTCCTATCTCACTACTCCCAAACCACAATAACCTTCCTAATTCTATTCTTTGGCATATAAGGCGGGACCACACCATTTTACTTCTGATTTTTTCTACCAAAAAAATAAGATAAGGTAAAATATGAAGCAAAGGCTCAGTTTGGAAAGAGTATAAATACAAATATGCACAGTGCAAAACCTTACTTTTTGCCAACTGAGCCAAAAGTAAATTAAACCAAAATTACACTCAACCTAAAATAAGATAAGGTAAAATATGAAGCAAAGGCTCAGTTTAGAAAGAGTATAAATACAAATATGCACAGTGCAAAGCCTTACTTTTTGCCAACTGAGCCAAAAGTGAATTAAACCAAAATTACACTCAACCTATTTCCACTCCCATCTATCTATATACTTAAAAAACATTGGGAGGGTGATACTTACATGTTTTTTGTTCTCTAAATTATTGACACATGTCTTTCTCTCCCTTGTTTTCTTTATTCTCTCTTCCCCCACCTCTCTTTGTCTAAAAAATTACAAGATTGCTACATATAAGACAAACCTTACTATATAATTGCTTCTATAATATTCAAAAATTATAGCAATACCACATATAAGACAAATGTCTTTATATAATTGATTCAATGGTATTTGAAAATTATAATAGTGCCACATACAAATATTTATGATTATGTCATCCTATAAATAAAATGCCATTCCTCTTCTTTCTCAACTCTCTCTCTCTCTCTCTCCTATTCTTTATCTCAACTTTTATTTATTTATTTTATTCTTATTATCTAAATATTTATTTATTTAATAAAATTAAATAAAGTATATATTTTAATAAAATAAATCGATAAAATAATGTGTCATTAAGAGATAGAATTTAATAAACATTTATTTATTTTACTAAATTATTTGTTTATTTAGAATAATTTACTAACAAATTATTCTCTCCCCTTGAGCCCAATATTTAGTGCTGTCAATGGGTGGGTTTGGTTTGAGATAGTCTATACCAATCCCATCCCAATACAGTTTTATTTATTTATTTAAGAAAAACTAGGGCTGAAACAATGGGTTAGGTTTTTCCTGATGGAGCTAAATTGATTGAACATAATTATAACAATTTTGGTTTCATGATTTTGTCTTGACTAATTATTGGATTGATTCTCATTTTTATTTGTCCAGAATTGATTCAGGTCTGGAACCAAACATTTTATGAAATATATAATTTTTTATCTTTCTTATATTTTTTTTATCATGTTTCATCTTTGAAATAGTACATTTGATAAATAATAAATAATATAATATTATTTAAAAATGTTTAACTTATTAACATAAAAATAAATTAGTATTATTTTGACTATTGTTTTCAATATAATGAAGTCTATGATTTGATCCCAATTAAAGAATCGGTTCAAGACTGGTTCTACATGGTTCTTTTTTATTCATAATAATATAGTTATAGTTATTTTATTTTAAAAATATAACTGAATTTATTATTATATCTCCCATGGTTTTTAAACCGATGTTGATTTGGACAGTCGGACCATTCGACCCAGGAACCGTTCATGCAATCAGTTCCATTTTACCCCAAACCCGGTCTCTGGCCAAAAACCATTGAATCAGTCAATGACCTGTTGACCCAAGCGGTCGAATCGTCGATCTGTCGACCTGTTCAACGGTTTTTGGTCATTTTTATTTTTAATTATTTTTTATTTTTTGTCAAAATAGGCCATCCATTCAAACCGGAAGGTCGAACTGTTGACCTGTTCAACGGTTTTTGGTTGTTTTTTATTTTTATTTTTTTTATCAAAACGGGTCATCCATTCAAACCAGATGATTAAACCGTCAACCCAAAAACCGATGGCCAGAATAGTTCCATTTCTGAGCTATTTTTTAAAATCATGGTATCTCTTCAAATAGGTGTAAAAAAATTATATCTCCAAATGTCATTTTTAAATTTTGCCCATGCGAAGTAGGGGCTTCCCCGCTAGTATATTTATAAATTGCATGCAATCAAAGGCAACTTAAAGCAATGACATCTGGAGGTTGAATTTTACCACCAATGCACTAAATAATAGATACTATGACGAGTTCTATCAGAACTCAGAACCCTTTCTTTTAGGTAGTATGAGGTTAACAGAAATTAAGAAAGAAAAAGAAAGTTGAGGTAAATTCTTAAGGCTATGTTTGGTTTGAAGTAAAAAGTAGGGAAAGGTAAGGAAATCTTTAGGCTACGTTTGGTTTGTGGAAAGATTTGGGTGGAATGGGAAAAGATGGGATGGGATGGGAAAGTGTAAAAATTTGCTCTTCCATTGTTTGGTTTTATACATGGGAAAATAATAAGAAAACACTATTTTGAGGGAGAAGAGAGAAGAAGGTGTGGGAGAAGAGAGAAGAGGAAAATGGAGGGAGAGACAAAGAACTCCATGATTGAAGCTCCGATTTGTGTCTGCGAACCTAGATCTAAGTTTTACCATGGCATAACTTAGATCTGTGTCTACGAACCCAGACTTGTGTCTGTGAACCTAGAAGAAGAAAGAGAAGAAAAGAAGAGAGAGGGAGGAAGAGAGTGGCTAAGAGGGGGTGCTACCGCCGCTGTTCTGTTTCTGAGATCAAACTGGGAGGGGTGCTGTTGTCGCTGGTTTCACCAAAGGAGAGAGGGAACTATGGTTTCTCACATTTTCTTTCTCATCCCATCCCTCTATTTCCCTCAAAAGAAATGAGAGAAAAAGAAATATTTTTGAAATATTCCCTTTTTCTTATCCCCATCCCACAAACCAAACGGAGCCTTACAAAGCTTTTTCTTATTCCTTACTTTCCCTACTTTTTCCTTTCAAACCAAACACAACTTGACAAATCTTTCAAAATTCCTTAAGAACTTATCCTCAACTTTCTATATCTCTCTTATATCAAACCAATCATAGCCTTACAGTCTGTTTGGTTGCTGAGAAGGGATGAGATGAAAAGGGATGGGATGGGAAATGATGGGATGAGAAGGAAAAATTTATTTTCTCATTTTGGCATTCTGATGTTGATTGTTGAGAAGGAAAAATTACTGTTCATCATCTTCCTTCGAACTCAAACCAGTGGCGTGGACGAGGTGAGTTCCAATCTCCCCTCATTTCTCTTTCTCTCTATCTCTCTCTCCTCTTTTTCCTCCTCTCCCTCTTTCTTTTTTTTCCTCTTCTTCTTCATCTTTTTCTTTGCTTGCCACTGCTACTTGAACCAGCAACTGCGAGCATGAATGCAAAGAAGATAACAAATCCCATGAACGAGCACAACTAGAAAAGCAAGTTGAAAGAGAAAAAGCTTGCTGCGACATGAATACTCTTTTACCAAAACCCCCCGCGAGGATCAGCTATTGTTTGGCAAAGGGTTTCGCGTTGGCATGGACCGTTGTGAGCAGAAAAAGCTTGCTGCGAAGAATGAGAAAGAAATGCGAGAGGAAATACGAAGAAAGGAGGGTCTAGAGGAGAAACCGGAGGAGGCCATGTGCGTGTGGTTTCCTTTCTCACTAGGGTTGCACCATTTCAATACGATCCCACGTTCCAAGCTTTGAGAAATGGCGTCTCATTATTTCTCGGTCTATCTCACAAAACAAACAAATGAAAAAAAAATCTAAGGAGAATATTTCCATTTTCTCTTCTCGGTCGCACCAACCAAACAGACTGTTAAGGTTTACCTTTTGGGCCTTGCCGTGTTTTCTGTTTAGGGTTCGCCAGATTTGCAGCTAAGATAACTGCAAAAATTTCTGTCAACGTGTTTTTTTTGAGTGGTACTGCGTTCTGTGTCTTGAATGGGCACTTAAGCGAGCCATGCCAGGCCATTTGAGGAAGCGGCCATCTTCTTTATTGGTTTTAGGGTATAGTCTTAATGATAGTGATGTATATAATCCAAATATCCCAAAGCAATAAGTAGCATGTGCATTCATGGTTGTTGAACATGGGTTTTGACGTTCATCAGTTTTGGGCTCGGCATGACTCAAATTACGTTTGCTCAATTTGCTTGTTTTAAGCTTGAAACTCGGGTTCATTTCCCTCAGTTTTCGGACCGTTTTTTATGTACATAGTACCAACCATACAAGGGTTTCTAAATTCTAATTGCTTGTCTTCAGAATCAGAAATTAGAAACCCAGTTTCTTTTCTTTGCGTGACACCAAAACTTTAGAAATTTCCTGCAACTTCCCTCCAAAACCTGCTTTTTAAGTCCAGAATCAGATTCCATCATTCCAGTGAGAGAATAAGCTATTTCTCTTTTGCTTTGCTCTTTTCGTTGATTTGCAACAAAGTGGCAAGTAGGAGTAGCATAGCTTCTTCATTCTGTAACGAACTAACGGTAAGAAAGAGCTCACCCAGTCTTGACTCTTGACTCTTGGGCAACGCAACGATAGCATTCAACAGCTATTACCAATTACCAACTACCAATCTGGTCCACAAGAAATGGAAAATAAATAAATTATAATTCAAACATTAGAAGGGGAAAAAAAATCCCACGTTGTTTGAGTATCGTTAGACTTGAAACTCAATGCTTAGGCCTTCAACAAATTACCCGGGGGCCAGGGCTTCCCAGTTCCCATCACGGGACAAGCTGTAGGGCCCTGAGCCCCTAACAACAGGAACGCCCAGCCCATCCTCAAGGCCTAAGCCCATCATTGGTGTGGTGTTTTGGTATGGTAAGTTACTGTCTTCGTTGGATGAATGTGTTGGCTGCACCGATTAGACCCCATCCGGGTTTGAGCAATGTGAAATTAGAGCATACATACATGGGCTGCATAGCCCAGCCCATTTTGGTTATTAGAGTCACTTTTATAGAGACCTTAACCTTATCATGTGCATGAGTGGCCCATTTTGATTAGTACTCGCTCAACACCTTTTGCAAATTGTAGAGTTTTGGTTTTGGGTTTCAGACTTGTGTAAAGAATGTTGGTGGAAAAATGGAACATTGCTAGCCTGTTTACCAGGTGTCATACTGTCATGTCATGGAATAGGAATGTGGTGGAGAGGAAACGAACCATGTACAGGAAAGCTTTGGTGACATTTTGCATATATGGAGCTTCTTCTGTCAATTATCTCCGCAAGCGATGGAGGAGAAGGTAACATGCCCCAACCCACATACAAGACCCCTGTGCCAACTGCCAAGCACATGAATCATGGCCCAATTACTTGTTCATCATCATCAATCACACCACATTGTTATCATCCGTGATTTGATGTTTTGCTCTAAAAGGAAAAAAAAAAAAAAAAAACCATGCACATATATAATGGATTTGTCGTACCTGCAACGGACCCTACTTGAACGGCCTTAAAAACGTACCTGCAATGGACCCTACTTGATAAACGACACACATATAATGGATTTGACGTCGTGTCTTAATCAATGGACCGCTTTAAAACCACGTGGAATGGATTCACTATCTGAAATGGACAATTTCGTTATCTAAAACGGATCCATCATATGGTTACCCACACAGGTAGAAATGAAGTCATTTCAGGGTTTCATAATTGAACATATAACTGAAATAACCAATTGTTGTAATGTTTATATTGCTATAAACATTATTAGAATGGATTCATTTTTCTTGAATTTCATGATAAAAGAACAATGGGTTATTACAAATGATTATCTAGTTCGCAGTATCTCAGTTTATCTTATAAATGACATAGACAAAATACCGAATCCCATTCAAGTCCGATTCAAATAAAAAGATAAAAAAAAGCCAGACCCAGATCAGAGTATCAGTTGGATCGACGACATTGAATCAAAGTTCCAAAGACCCAAATACAACCTGTTGACAATAGTATCTAATTAATGCTTTCGGTATATGACACCGGCGGGAGCTTGTTCTGTTACGTCAATGAATCAGGTCAGCACCCATTAGGGTGTTCATGAAAAATGGAAAAATCGAATCGAGTCGAAAAAATCAAATTACAAAATGCGGTTAATTGAATTGATTGGTTCAATTTCAGTTTAGAATTTCTGAAAAATCGAAGGATTGGTTCGATTTTTGGTTAACCTACAAAAAAATCAATAGTTAACGAATCAACTGGTATGTATATTTTCTATATATTTTTAATATATGTCACATATTTTCTATATATTATATATAAATATATATTCATTATATATATATATATTATTTTTAAAATATTTATAATATAATATTATATTATAAGTATAAAAAACTGAAAAACCAAATAACCGAATCAGTCAAAAACTGAAACTGACGGACCGACTAACCGGTGGTACCGATTCAGTTTCGATTTAGAGAAATAAAAAAACCGATACCACTGATTCAATTTGCAAATATATGCCTATGGTTCAATTAACCGAACCGTGGACACCCCTAGCATCCACTAGGCTGGAGAAAGGTTTGGAAACTCAAAGCACCTACCACCTAGTGTTGTCTTGTTTAGTTGATGCTCTTCCTCTCCAGAGTGTGCTAGCAAAACGCTCATCCAAGATAGACCCCGACCCCTCCTTTCTGAGTTGTGGTAGTGCACTAGTATGGATTGTGGAGGAGGATGTTACAAACCTGTTCCTTGGGTGTCACTTTGCAAAGAGGGTGTGGTTTGGCTGGCCTTTGTCTATTAGATCCCAACGAGTTCAGATCTGTGACTATATTCATGTGGTGCATCTGAAAATCTATAAACAAGGTAATCTTTGAAAATCTAACTCCGGCTCCTTTTTAGAGTGTGGATTCAGGTTTCCAATATTCTTCATTCGACAACCATTCGAGAACATGGATGGTAACACCCCGGTTCCGATATTCAGTTCTAGTGGAAGCAGCTCATCACCTTTTCCATGTTTGAGTTTGGTTGATGAAGATTTGGCCTGACCTCGTAATCACTCGACATGTGGCGAAGGCAACAGTTCGGCACAATAGCACACCCAAGACGCGAGCTCCGAAACAAGGAACCAGCGGTCCGAACTCCCTACAAGGAGCCTGAACTCCCCGTAAGGAGCCTGAGCTCTCCCTTAAGCCCCGAGCCTTGCAAGCACAAAGGGCAATGACCCGAACTGGTCTGCCCCAGGGCAGTTCGGGACACACCTCTATCCGAACTCAAGACTTCACCTCGCTCACCACTCCAGCACTTCGCCTCCAGGACGCCAAACTGAACAAACCGTACCACACCTGACACCGAGAAGTCCGTACCTAGGGGCAGTGCACCTGACTGACTTGGGATCTGACGCTTGACAGCCGCACTCCA
>NW_010729093.1:6520254-6549276 GCF_000365185.1 Nelumbo nucifera | reverse complement strand
GGTACTAATAAAAGAAGTAGATCGGATCCAGCGGCCTGTCTATTATGTTAGTAAAATTCTGCAGGGAGCAGAGACGAGATACCTACAGATAGAAAAGCTAGCGTATGCACTGGTAATTGCAGATCGGAAACTCCGTCCATATTTCCAGGCTCACACTATCATAGTCTTGACCGACAAACCTCTGAGGCAAGTCTTACTCAAGCCCGAGGTTTTCGGTTGGCTAACGAAGTGGGCCATCGAGCTCAACAAGTACGACATCCAGTATAAACCACGAACTGCTATTAAGGCCCAAGCCTTAGCATATTTTATCGCCGAGTGCACATTTAGCCTCAAAGTCCCTGGGCCGGTTGAGCCCGAGATCCCCAGTTCGGGTGAGCCCGAGATCCCCAGTTCGGGTGAGCCCGGAGCTCCCAAGCCAATAGAGTCTGAACCCCGTGAAGTAGCAGATAGTGTGGCATCTCTCCTGGTTAGGCCAAATGCGAACTGGGATGAGGAGCCCTGGATCCTTCACGTAGATGGCTCTTCGAACCAGCAGGGCAGCGGGGCTGGAATAGTCCTACACGGCCTGGGTGGCACGAAATTGGAATACACACTATGCTTTGAGTTCGCGACATCCAACAACGAGGCAGAGTACGAGGCACTGATAGTCAGACTGAACCTAGCGCAAAAGGTAAGAGCAAAGCACATAGTTATTTGTAGTGATTCCCAGCTCGTGGTCAACCAGGTTACGGGCGAATACGAAGCACGCGAGCTCACTATGATCGCATACTTAGCAAAAGTAAAGGAGGCTCTGCTCAACTTCCAGTCACACTTCATCAGGCAAATCCCGAGGTCAGAGAACACTGAAGTCGACGCCCTGTCCTGGTTAGCCAGCATGAGTCACAACACCATGAGAACCGTGTACATAGAGGACTTTCCTCGGCCTAGCATTCTCGGTGGGGCAAAGGAGGTCGCTCCCGTCCTTGAAGCAGAGCCGAGCTGGATTGACCCACTCGTGAGCTTCTTGCTAGATGGAGCTCTCCCTGCGGACCGCAATGCAGCCAAGAGGGTGCAGCGCCAGGCAGCCAAAAACGTCATAATAGACGAACGATTGTACCGGCGATCTTACACGCTCCCCTACCTGCATTGCTTGCAACCTGCCGAAGCCGAGCTTGTACTCCACGACACTCATGAAGGTCTGTGCGGCAGACACCTGGGGGGAAGAGCCCTTGCCGAAAAGGCACTTCGACAAGGATACTACTGGCCAACGATGAAGGCAGAAGCTGTCGAGCTCGTCAGAAAATGCGATAAGTGTCAGAAGCATGCCAATATCCACCATCAGCCTACAACCGACCTCAAGTACCTCACTAGTCCATGGCCCTTTGCACAATGGGGCATCGACCTCCTGGGACCATTCCCGCTAGCAATAGGTGGGAGAAAGTTCCTAGTGGTAGCAGTAGATTACATCACAAAGTGGATAGAAGCTGAACCTCTGKCAATAGTTACAGCCCGAAACATAGAGAACTTCTTTTGGAAGAACATAGTATGTCGCTTCGGGCTACCTCGGGTACTGATCTCCGACAACGGCAAACAGTTCGAGGATATCAAGTTCCAAGAATGGTGCCAAAATATGGGAATTCGTCAGAACTTCACATCGGTCGCACACCCGCAGGCAAACAGTCAGACATAAATAATGAACAGAGTCATCCTCTGCGGACTGAAAGCATGACTAGACCGAGCTAAAGGGTTGTGGGTGGACGAGCTACCAAGTGTTCTATGGACTCACCGAACTACGAAAAAATCCGCCATGGGAGAGACCCCCTTTAACCTCACCTACGGCACTGAAGCAGTAATCCCGGCGGAAATCGAAATACCTACACTGCGACTAGAAGCATATGACGATCAGACAAACGGAGACGAGTTACGTACCAACCTCGACCTACTGGATGAGGTAAGAGACCTCGCGCACATCCGGACAGTGGCCTACCAGCAAAAAGTAGCTTGGTACTACAATGCCAGAGTAAAGAAGCGGAGCTTCCGCATCGGCGACCTGGTTCTCCGTAGGTCATGGTACCCGAACCTGGCGTGGGCAAACATGGACCAAATTGGGAAGGGCCCTACAGAGTAAAGAGAGCGCTCGGGGGGGCATACGAGCTCGAAACCTTAGAGGCCAAACAAGTACCCCGAGTGTGGAACATCGTCAACTTAAGGCGATACTACCTATAGACCACCAAGCGAAGTGGACAAAATCACTACTAGAGACTAAGTATTAACAAGGACATCGGCATCTCAAAGACTAAGTATTAACACCAAAACAGGCCATGCGACTGTAATAACCTGGGCAAGAAACAGATCGGGCATATGGACAGTTCGGCAAATACAGTCAGTTCGGGAGAAAAGAACAACCAACACTTAACCAAAAGAAAAGTCATTTCAAAATAAGGGAGTGTACATTTCAATAAAAAAAACAATTCACAGGCCCGGTGCTACTTCTTCATCATCAGAAGGTACTTCAACGATACCTGAAGGCCCTGCCTTGCCCTCGGAATCCAGTTCACCATCAGCGGCGTTGGCCATCTCCTAAGTAATGCACGAGGTGGATATGGCACTAATATCAAGCTCGGGGTACGTATTCCGGATCATCCACCGGCTTAGTTTAAAACCCCTTCTGTACGAGTCCACCATCAGGTCGTCAAAGCTCAGCGAGGCGATGTACTCATCGACGGCCTTCTTCTTGGCATCTTCAATGCCTTGAGAAAAGATCTGCGTCCTCTCCTTAATGTCCTCCTGAAGGTACTCGACCTGATGCTGCAAATCCAGCCTCAAGTCCGCCATGTGCTTCACTACGACTCCCATGGCCTCGGCATCCCTCTGAGACCTCGCCTGCCTGGCCTGTGTAGCGTGAGCAGCCGCCTCAGCAGCTCGGGAAGTCGCCTCTGCAGCATGGAAAGCCTCTTCGGCAGCTCGCACCTACCTCGAGCTCCTTTCCACCTGGGCCGCCAAGGTGGATTGAAGAATTCACCTACCAAAAGGAAAGAACAAGTGAACAAAAGTACGACAACAAGAGGGATAAAAGCAAAGAACCCGACAAGAAATCTGACTTACCACCATGGCATGAGTGACAGCGCGACAAGCTACCTGGTTCAAAGGAAGATCGGTCCACGCCGCGACCTCCTCCGGAAAAATGGCCTCCCTACTCTTCTAAAGAGCGTGGTTCGGCGACAACACGCTCCTGAATTCCCCTTGGGCTCCCGAGCCCGAGGGCCCAGCTCGCGTATAAGCAGACACAGAGTAAGCGGGAGCCCCTGTGTAAGTAGTCTCGGCATATGGGGCCCCTGCCGCTTCTTGCATTGGAGGAGCCATCTCGGGCTCCCTGGGCGGATCCTCTGACGGGTAGTCTGGTACCTTAGGCTCCGCATCTCGGGGCAGCTCGGCACGAGTTCGCTTGGCGACTCGCTTCCTCCTCTTCATGCCGTGAAACAGGCGCCCACCACGAGTCCCTTCTAAGTCCATCACACCTGTGAAAAAAGCTCGGCATAAAAAAAAAAAAGAAAAAGAAAAGAACAGAGCAAAACAAAAAACCTCTTTGTAAGGAACCTACCCGAGCTCAGGCCGGCCGTAATGAGCTTGGCCTCCATCAGATACTGATGGCATTTTAGCCCAAGCCGTACCCATTGTCGGAGGCCCTTTACCGTTTCTTTATCAAGCGTAACACCGGAGTCAAAGGCGGCCATCCCCCACCCGGTCTGAAACGGCCACCCCAATACACTTCGCACCCCGAAGTAGTCCCACTTCCACGCCGGGACCTTGTTGGGAAGTTCATGTAAAAGCTTAAAACCCGAGCGGGGAAACAGGTAATACGCCCGCCTACGCCCGGGAAGGGGACCCACTTGCTTCTTAAGCATTAAAATGGAAGAGAAGATCTTCAAGTCTAAAGGAAAGCCCTGTTCGCAAAATAGGGAGATTGTCCCCACCAAGTTACGAATGGAGTTCGGGTGAAGCTGGCCGACCGTAACGCCGAAGTGGTTCAAGACCTCGACAAGGAGGGGGTGGAAAGGCAGTCGCAGCCCCGCAGCGAGCTGCTCCCAAAATATCACAATCTCTTCAGGACCGTGTTCCCAAGGAAAGCTACCCGAAGGTATAAAATAGGTGTACTCCCCAAGCAAGTTGTAATAGGTAATAAGGGATTGGAGCCCCTCAGGCGTCATGGTCGAGGGGCCAAACTTGTCTAACGTCCGACCCCGACGAGAGGTGGACGCCAAACTACCCGAGGCGACTCAGCCTACGGATTCGAACTCTTCCTCGAGCTCTACCTCCGACTCGCTAGAACCATCAGGGGATGCAACTCGGTTCGTAGAACCTGCATTTGACCCACTTGAAGAACCGTCTGAGCTATCCGAGCTGGACATCAAGGAGAGAAGATGGATTCCAGGAAGGTACTCACTCGGAAAAAGGCTTGAACGGACTACGGGAACTTGAACGAGCAAAACCTTGAATGCGAACTAAAAGCCTAGACGCGAGTTGAAACTTGGACGCGAGCTCAAGAAGCAAAGCGCAGAAGTGACAAAGCAACTGAGGTCCCCCACTATTTATACCCACAGTGACCGAGAACCAACAACACAGATCAAAGCCAATCCGACGGTCCGCAGTCGCGCTGACCACACGTCCCCTGAGACCGAGACGTGATTGGCGCACGTCTTTCTGAAACTGGCAGAACGCCGTCACACGTCTTTCTGAAATTGACAAAACGCCAGCGCACGTCTCCTCACATTAAAGGCGGCAGTGGCGCATTTTTTCAAAATTGAAAAGACCCGCTGTCACGTCTCCCTGCGGTGCGCTTTTTTGAAATTTGAAATAAGCGCGCGCCGCCACGTCTGTCATCATTTTTAGACAGATTGGCGCGCTTCCCGTCTGTTTGGCGCTCGAGAAACCCAGAAAATCCGGACGAACACCTCGCGCTATCAGTCAAAACCAATTCGAAGTATGGGACAAATCCACCTGCCACCTCGCGAACTCCTCGCGCCAAGGCAAGTCCCTTAAACACGAGGAGTGGGGGGCAATGATGAAGGAAGATTTGGCCCGACCTCGTAATCACTCTACATGTGGCGAAGGCAACAGCTCGGCACGACAGCACACCCAAGGCGCGAGCTCCGAAACGAGGAACCAGCGGTCCGAACTCCCTACAAGGAGCCCGAACTCCCCGTAAGGAGCCCGAGCTCTCCCTTAAGCCCCGAGTCTTGCAAGCACAAAGGGCAACGACCCGAACTAGCCTGCCCCATGGCAGTTCAGGACACACCTCTATCCGAACTCAAGACTTCACCTCGCTCACCACTCCAGCACTTTGCCTCTAGGACGCCGAACTAAACAAACCACACCGTACCTGACACCGAGGAAGTCCGTACCTAGGGGCAGTGCACCTGACTGACTTGGGATCTGACGCTTGACAGCCGCACTCCAACGACCACCTGCCACTGCCACCTGCTACCGCCATCTCTAGTTGTAGAGACGGCTTCGACAAAGAGAGCAGTGGCGGTTCTATCCCAGCAGAGGTGATGACACCCGAATTGGTAGGAGCGCAGGGATAATCATACCCGACCTGATAGAAGCTTAGGAGTAAGTGCGCGAGGTGGTTATAAAAAGCTCCCTACCCCCAAGAACGAGGTATGTGAACTTTGCGCCATTTGGTTTTATCTTGCCCTTGAGAGAATTCTAACTTGAGCTTCAGAGTAATCTCATCGGGTTCCCCCCGGAGTTTCCTCATCTTCTTCGTTTCAGGTTCCCTGTAACTCCGTTCAGAGGCAAGGTCATTGACTGCTAGGACCGTCCGGATTGCTCACCATCAGTAACACCCCGTGGCCCGTGTTCCTGGGTTTTTTAAAGTCAACATGGATGGCACAGTGCAATCAGACAAGATAGGTGTTGGTGACTTGGTGTGATTACCTAGTCCGACCAATGACACTATTATTAGATCGCTGCCGATTCCTGTTTGCTCACGTTTAAAAGCAGAGGAGAGGAGATTACATTTGGAGAAGGAATTAGGAATGGCTCCATCTTTCTCATACTCTGAACATTTTTTTAATACCCCTCACTTTACTCAATGTGGACGGGTGGCCACCTAAAAATTTTATTAACCATTATCATACTCTGAACCTGAACTAGGTCATCTTCAAAGGAGATTCACTGATCATAGTTCACTTCCTAATCCCTATTGGAGATGTGAGATGTCTTATTATATTCTGCCAATCTTAGCCGATTGCAAGGAGCCCCTCCAAGTTTAAGTTCCTTCTCTCTCCGTCATGTGGGGTGGCCCATACTTTAACGAAGAAAGTATCTCTTTCGGTGCATTCTTGTATGGAATCGTCCGACTCTGCACATGAAAGCATTCAGAATGCCATCTTGGAGGAGATTTCTTTGTAATGTAACAAACAGGGGAGACAATAATGGGCTGGACCAGTTTTGTGCGTTAAATATATAGGCCTGTAATGGAAAATGATGTTATTGTGGATGGTGCCTTTTGCTGCCCAGTCCATCCAGTTTCAGGCAGAAATTGGGCTGGTAAATGTCCAAGTATGATTTTTGTGCAAACAACACGAGGAACTAGACAAGCTAATAGGGATGAATAATATGAGGGCCCTAATATTTCTAAGTCCATTGGATTGTTTGAAGCTAGATGAAGCTGGGTCAGATCACTGTTGGTAAAATTGACGTATCTTAAAACAATTCAGCAGCATTTTGGTTCGAATTAAACATGTAGTTGAGTGCCCGTTTATATGTGATACTAGTGGGGACCCGTGCGATCACGGGTTTTGTTAAAAGAATTAAAAGTAAAAGAAGATAGGGATGCAACTTGGGTGGGCCCAATCTGAGTTTTGTTTGACTAAACCAAAGCTTTTGTACAGTTTTGGCTTGAGTTTTCGAACTTCAAGCTGATCTTGGGTCAAGAAACCCTGGCCTAACTAAAATTCAAGTTGGACTTAAACTCAAGTTGGGCTTGAATTGAGGCCTTGGGTAATCCGACCCAACCCAACCAAATTTAACCCGTCCAACATTTTATGATATATACATCTACATGTAATCAATCTATTCTACCTAAAAATTGGGTTACAAAACTCAATACTCCCAAGCCAAAGCCTAATCTGAGATTTGGGTTAAGCTGAAATTAGACCTGGGTTGGTATATTCAAACTTAACCTTGAATTGGATCAAACCTGAACTCAAGATTTGATAGTTAGGATTGAGTTCCCGATCCAATTCACCCAAATTGCACGCCAAAGAGGAGTATCGTGGCTTCCCTGATATACCCAGCTAGATCAGATCACTATTGGTGAAATTGATACATCTTAAAGTCAAAACACTTTTAAATTGGGGTTTTGAAAGCATAAAGCCTGAAACTTATCCAAATACAATTCAAGTCTACTATTTTTCTTCCTGATTTATAATACATGTGTAGGTTCAACTATGATGCCGAAAGAAGTGGTAACCAATCAACCGGTATTGGAATAAGTGAAGTAATTAGGTGGCATTAGAAACCAGGCCGATAGAAACACGGGTTTCTTATTAGCATTAGCCATTAGGGTCTCACTAGTTAATCTACGGAAATTAGATATTAAGCTGGTGAATATGAGATCCAAAATGGAAAAGAAAAGAAGAACAGTTGATAGTTGACAGAAGCAGAGTAATTGTATATTCGTATTTTACCCGTTTAGGTCCAAAGGGTAGAAACTCGGTTGTTGTGAAATCTTGTAATCTCCCACAACCACAACTAGTCAACTAGGACTAGGAGGATTTGGGACAAATGATAATAAACATACCCACATTGCCGGGTGGTGACAAATGATAATATACTGGTAAGTAGCATTTGTCCCATTTGCACATCTCGACCCCACATTGATTGATTCATTGACGTAAATTTTGAATTTGATTCAGCAAGTGTGTTCCCTGCACATTCTCGGAGTCGAATCCAAGGCCAAAAGGCCTATCAACATTGTGTTGATGGCTGATGTTCATTGATTAACCTGCTCGGAATTATAATAAATTGATATTCATACAGAAAAGGAGGGGTAGACCAAATAAAAGAAATTGGAAGTAGATAGAGCATGCGTGGCCAGCTGCTTCATTGAAACATTTGTGTTGATTTGTGCATGTGGACAAGGAAATTGGTCATGTTTGACGCAAGGTTCAAAAAATCGTTACGTATCAATCCACGTATTAGTCGATACATATCATATTAGGAGTACCCCGATACACCTTCTTCAGGGGGTGGAAGAACCTTAAACCAGCCTCTCTGAATTGGATTTTGAAAAAAAAAAGTTAAAAAAATTAAAAAAAAAAACAGTACCAGTACACCCCTACTGTGCTGCATGGGCCGACATGATTTTGGTCTGGCTTGGCACAATGACACACGGGCCATGTCGGGTTTGGGTTTCTAGGCCCATGGGTTTGGGTATCAATTTTATTACTGTTTTATTCCAATTGTAATTTTTTAATTTTTTTTATATATAAACAATTGTATATGTTAAAATTCATATAAAATAAAAGTTTAAGTTTCTTTTTCATTTTTTATTATACTGTTTTTAATTTTTTTTTTTTTAATATACCTCTCATAACTTGGCCACAAGCCAGCAATGCATGACCCAATTTATACCTCTATCTGAGTATTTCAAAGACAAAAACCAACTGATTCATTGCATTCAATTATCATTGAAAGAGTGGCAAAACAGATCCAAGGGTGGAACATGCATTACCTTACTCAAGCTGGTAGAGAAGTCCTACTAAAGTCAGCCATCTCAGCCATTCCAGTGTATGCGATGTGTTGTTATTTACTGCCTAGGTCTGTTTGTGATAACCATTTCAAAACTCCAGAGGGCCTTCTGGTGGGGGCACAAAAGAGGAAACAAGAATATTCACTGGATTAAATGGACTGCTCTCTGTAAAAAGAAACAAACTTGTAGGTGGTTTGGGATTCAGGCATCCAAAGTTTTTTAACAACAAAACGTGCTTGGAGGATTTTGAGAAATCCTGAGGCAAGGTTTTTCAACAATGGTGGGCAAGAAAGGGCTGTTCGTGGGGTTGGTGGAGCATTTGTGAAGGGGAAGAGATTTTAATAAAAGGAGGGATGTGGGGATGGAAATTCTATCGATGTTTGGTATGACCAATGGATTCCCTCACTGGTAGGTATGGATAAACTGGCTAACTGCATGCCCTATATCCAAAGTCTCAGATTTAAATGAGAACCAGCCCAGGTGTTGAAATATGAGAGTTCTTAGAGAATGGTTTCGGTCCTATATAGATTGTTAAAATTTACATCCCTCAATCAATATCGTTTCTATTGGCCTCTAGAGAAATCTGGTGTCTTCCCAGTTAAAACTGCTTACTTAGTTGCTAAAACTATAAGCGAGGGGGGACTGAATATTCCGGTCTTTGGTTAATAGAGAAGGTAAACTGTGGAGGGTGATTTGGGCTTCTAATTCTCCCTCCCCAAGGTTAAAATTTTCTTTTGGAGAGCCTTACATGCACCACGGTCTACCTCTGCCTGCCTGTTAGAGACCTTCTGGCAAAGGGAATTGTGGGCCAGGAGAATGTGTACTGTCTACGAAACAAGTGTGGAGTCTATAGAACATGCATGCTCTGCTTTTGTGTCCCTAAGCCCAAGCAAATTTAGTTTGTCTCCTGTCTTGGGCTTAGACTTGATCTGAATGAGTCTTGGAGCCTAAAGGATTGGATACTCTAGTGGATTAATGACAGTTCAATTTCCAGACGTCATTTCAAGGAAACTATTTCTCTGTTTATGAATATTTCTTGGTCTATCTGGATTAGAAGAAATAAGTTTGTTTTTGAAGGTGAAACCATTGATGTAAGTGTTGTTATTGATCCCGCTACCAGATTAACACAGGAAGTCTTAACCCACTGTCCAAGCCATCATCAACCTCAGATGGCCACCTTTAGAAGTATTTGTGATCGACAGAATGACTCTATATTATCTCAAGCACATGAATGACTCTATATCTGGATTGATGATGGTTTTTGTTAGAATCAGTATGCTGGATGCGGCATTTTGCATTACTCAGCTAGGGGATCCTTTGTAGCAGCTCAAGCAACTAGTGAAGTCCCTCTTTCGGCTATTTTTCTCTGAAGCTATGTCTATTTTATTTAGGTTTGACTTTGACTAATAATCTGGGTTTTAGATCAGTAATTGTTATTTCAGACTGCTCCTCGTTGATCAGCATTTTGAAATGTCTTAGGACAGCGGAGTCAATGGTGATTTGCTTTGTGGTTAAAGATATTCAGGCTTTATTCAGTTTTTGTTTGTGTAAACTGGCTTAGTGGGTGTTTGATTCCATTTACATTTATGGAGTAAATATTTTGTATTTGTGTGATTGTAAAATCAAGAAAAGTAATTAATGAGGGTGTTTATGACACATAGGTGTCATTAGGCACCACATCAGTAAAGTGCCAATAAACGTTTATCCGTTTAAGCTTCATAAAATGGGAGAGTCACATAGAAATTGATGTTTACTTTTTCAAACATCGATACATATGGACACAATTAACGAGACCTTTACTAATAGAATACTATGTAACAGTACGGAACCAAACACATACTTAATATTAATAGGACTGTTAATTCTGTTATTCATGATCTGGCAAATAGAGAGGCTTCCCCACCAGCCTGTGGATCTCTACTCCCCCGAGTAGGTTAACCTCTGCACTTCGGATCCTGTTTGTAAGAATTTTATTTCCAGTTTAATGACGTAAATTCCTGCTTTACCAAAAAAAAAATTGAAAATGAAAAAGATCTAGCTAGATATTGTAGGTCGCAAGTAGAAAATTTGAGGTAATGAATAAATAGGGGTCATGTAATTGGGAGTGGAGATGCATTTCCGGCCATCTCCATTAAATATTCATCCAGAACAAATTAGTGGGGCGGGGCATGTGGTTTACTGCCGTTGCCACATGCCAATTTGTTTAGTGGTGGTACTGGTGACTGGCGAGATAATATATAATTGAATTGTCAGTTGTTTTCAGAGGTCTTTCCAAATAAAAATAAACACAAAATATGCATATATGAGGTTTTGTATGAATTGAATTCTTTTAATTAATTTCAAACACTTACAAACGCAGCGGCCCCATCACCAACAATACTACGTACAACTCCTCAAATTATGCTGAAATTAAAACCTTAGTAGAATGAATGGATCATACATGATACTTCCCGTTTACAATTTTTACATGCTAACAATGTCTCGATCGCTGCGGATAAAACCTGTCTGCCTGTGGTCTCATTGTGTGTGTCTGGCTTCCGATCAATCAATAACCCCCTTAAGGCTATGTTTGGTTGTAATTCGGATTTATTTGCACTTATGTAAAACTATGGTAGTGAAAATGATTTTAATGTAAATTATGATTTATTTTTATTTAAAATTTATCATATTTTATTTGATTGCAGTATAAATAAAGTAAAATTAAGACCTAAAGTAAAACAAAGTAAAACCCAAAACAATATTTAAACCAAAATTTGTATTTTTTTTCATTTGCATACTCATACATTCGTACTTGTGCAAATAAAATTGCACTGCAACCAAACACAACTTAATATTTGCCTTCCTTACCCTGTTGTTTGTATCATCCTTGGATAGACGGTTGGGCTATAGCTAGTTGACCCATATATAATAAAATAAGAAGCTCAAATCAACGGATCTTAATTACAAAAAGGCTGGATTAAACCACCAAAACAAAACACTGAGCTCAGTTTGGAAAGAATATAAATACAAATATATACAATATAAATACATAAAAAATAATATAAAATACAAAATTTTGTACTTTATATATTTACATTTATACCCCTTCCAAACTGAGCCTAATGAGCTTGAAATGAATGTAAGTAAAAGTTTCATAATATTGACATGATGCAGTCAATACAAGCTGTATCGCAATGCATATGGCACGGGTAGAAGTAGAATGGACCTGGTGTCAAACATTCACTAATGCCCTTATGGTATTCATCTTATATAGCGGGAATGTGAAGGAACAATATCATCTTTTTTAAAGAAGTCTTAAATTCACAATGGAAATCATATTCGTTTAAGTATATTTGTTCTTATACAATGGCTTCTTTTAAGTAATTCATGCCTTTCCCGAAATGATAAAATTCTTAATTGGACTTAATTTTGTCAAAACCATGGTTTTGAAAATCAGATGGGATCGGATGCTTGGACTAGTTGATTCAGGAACCAGTCAGATTATCAGTTCTGTTTTACCCTAAAATCTTTTTTTAGTCAAAAACTATTGATTTGATCAGCAAGCCACTGAACTAAGAAGTCGAACCATTGATTCAGACAACGATTTTTAGCTGTTTTTTATTTTATTTATTTTTATTTTTTTAATTTTTAAAGTCAGAACAGGCCATTTGTTTGAATCAGACAGTCGGACCATTCAATTTTAAAACAGTCAAAACAGGCCCAAAACAGTTCTGTGTTCGGTCTGGTATTTAAAACCATCATCAAAACATCGTATTTTAATGAAAATAAAGTAGCATTACGCTTGTTTGAGCCACTTTTCTTTTCTTTTCTTTTTTCTGATCAAGAATCCTGAACAATTTTTTTCTACATTAGTATCGTATTGTATTGCTATATATCAGTTCACATGAAACAATACAGATTAATACAATGTGATACCATGTTTGAGTTGGTGGAATCTTTCCTTTTTTTCACCATTTTCTATGTTTTGATCTGTACAGCATCCTTTTGTCATTCATTGTCTTAATTAAGCTTGTTGGAGCGGCCCCAACTTAAGAAAAAAAAAGAGAAAAAAAAAAACCTTTAAGCTAGCATTGTATATTAAAAAGAAGAATCATTTAAACCAAGAGGAAAAAGAAGGGGATAAAAGAAGGAATTTTTATGCTTTTTTTCTAATTTAATTAATCATGTTTATTAGATCCATGTATTTCAGTGTTTCAATTGCAAAAATATGAGGTTGGATTTGTGATGAATTATGCCTCTATTAGTGAATTTATGGATTTTCTCAAAACTAAAATATGTAAAAATTACAAATATAATTTAATTTATATGTATAAACTATTTCTATCAATGTTTTATCAAACCCATTAACCCAACAACAATTTATGTCAAAATGATTTTTTTTCTTAATATTTGGTAATTATATATAAAAATTATAAAATAAAAATAAAATAATTAGTTATTGTCTGATTTATATTAATGGTGCTTTATTAAATTAGTTAACCATGTTCCATTTTCATTATTTCAGAATATGCATTTTTTGGCCACTAGATGCATATTCTGGAGGAATGGCATTCCCTATTCGATCGAGGGAATTGCCATTCCAACTTTTCTTGCCTCATTCTTCGGAGCCATGTATATCTTATAGAAGCCAATTCCTAGGAATGACAACGGGGCGGGGTGGGGACGGAGAGGCTTTCCTCATCCCCGTCCCCGTGAAAATTCTCGTTCCCGTGAAAATCCCCTTCTTCGTTCCTGTTCTCATCCACACTAACGGGGACAAGGTTATCCTCATCCCCGTCCTTACGGGGATCTCCATTCCCTGTAATTTTTTATAATGTTAATCATTTTGTTTTTGTTTTTGTTTTTTTTTTTATTTTATTTAAAAAATAAAAATGAAATAATTAAAATTTACAATCTATTAAAAAAATCAAATATTTTTAAAATATTAATATATAGACATATGTATACATATATAACGTATGCATACCTATTTTTCTTCGCTATAAATGTTCTATTGTCATGTGAAATATATATATATTAGTGGGGATCTCACGGGGTGGGGATTTGGGTCCCCGTAGGGAGGGGAGTGCTCTCCCCATCCCCTCTCCGTCCCTGCTAACGGGGATGAAAATTTCCCCATTTCCATTCCCACGGAGGAAAATCATCCCCATCTCCGCCCCATTCAGGACGAATCCCCATAGAGATCGGGGAAATAGAGAAAATTGCCATCTCTACCAATTCCAATTTTCCAGCCAAACAAGAGAGGAATAATTAATTTGATTTAAATTCCAATTCTAATTCTAGCGACAATCCTTTGAAACCATTGATCACCTCTTTATTAATTGTCCACATTCTAAAGCAGTTTGGTTTGGTAGCTCATTGGGTCTACGGCTCGATGCAAATATGCAATGGGTGATCGCTCATTAAAGGAATGGTTAGTTGATTGGGCGAGTATATAACTATATATGGATGATTTCCTTCAGAACGCGCGGGACCCTATCTTTCTTCGCTATAAATGTTCCATTGTCATGTGAAATATATGGAAAGATCGCTACAAAATAGTCATGGAGGGCAAAGCTGTAGACATACATTCCACTATTGCTAGTGCTAAAGCTCAGATAGAACAATTACAATTTCATATTGAAGAGAACCACATATATGTCCCAACACATACGGTACAGGCTAACAACATTCCCAATGTTTGGTCCAGGCATCTAGCTAACCAGTTAAAGTTGAACTTTGATGGCGCCACCTCTGATTCGAATATTGGTATTGGTATTGTGATTCGTAACCATTATGGTTCGCTCTTATTTTGTAGAGCAAAGAAATTTGTTCATTGTTCTACTTTGGAAGCTGAAGCCTTAATCGTTTTAGAGAGTATCAAATTTTCTCTGAAGCTTCACCTTTCGAATGTAGTTTTTGAAGGAGAGTCATTTTCCTCCTTGGAAAATCCGTCTGATTGTAGACAATTGTAGAGATCTTTGCTCTATGTTCCCTCATTTCTCATTTGTGTTTACTCCTAGTTCAGCATACAAGGTTGCACACAGAATTGCTCGTCATGCTCTTACTATCTCCCCAATTTACACTAGGTCTAGAACTCCATCTTTCATGGAGGATTGTATTGCTCATGATATCTCTTTAAGCACCTAATGAATTCGTCTTATCAAACTTCAAAAATAAGTAAATAAACCTACCACTTGCTTACCCTATTAATTATTTATAATCTTACCATAATTAACTATCTACGTTATTTATCTTTTTTAGTACAAAACATTCTTATAATTAGGAATCAGTCAAATAATACTTCCCAAAACAATCAAATAATGGATATCCTTGTTCCTTAGGCTGCATTTGGATGTAATGTATTGTATGCGTTTAGAAAGATGGTATAATGATTATCGATATAAAACTATATTCCGGTTCAGTTTTGTGCATGTTTGGATGGAGTGTAGTTTTACATCGATAATAAATGTAAAACCTCATCACTTCTAAAGTTTTACATTGATAAGATGTAAAAATTACATCGATTATCAATGTAAAACTTTACACTCTTCTGTCCATCACTATTTTCAAAAAAGTAATGATCACTTTCTGGTTTAGTGTAAAACTTTATCTGTGTATTTCTACATGGATTTAGAGATCAAATTATTACCACTATTTTGTTTGAGGTTTTCTTTTCTTTTTTAAGGGTAAATTTCTTGAATTACCCTTATGGTATAACTAATTGACTAACTCTACCCCTACTGTTTACCTATTATCTTAGAGTACGCTAAAGTTTTCTAGCAATTTACTAAATCCTCCTTACTATTAACATCCATTGATAGAAAGATGAAAAAGACTATTTTTCCCCTTATTCTCCTTTAAATTTTCTAAATGAAACATTAACATCAGTCAAGCGAGAAAACGGTGAATTCTGGTGTCATTTCTGGGAAGTGTTTGTCACAATAAACGGAGCTTCCGTCATTCCCCATTAGATTAACACCCATGAAAGGAGACAATGTGCTCATAAACGCTTCAATTAGAGAAAACTCAGAAAGCTTTGCAAGATCTTGCTCAAAAATCCAAATTTAAGGAAATCCAGAAAGGAAATCCGGGCTCAAGCGCAAGATTTCAAGAGAAAACCCAAAAAAGCTGTATTGATGAAGAAAATGAGGAGATCATCATCTTCCTTCGTCTTCGCCTCACAAATCCCCACTTCCTTCATCTCCGCCTATTTTTCTTTACCCATATTCCTGCATTTAAGATCTCTCTCAATCTCAACTGCAAAAATCCCAGCTCACTGTTTGGAAATTCCAACTGCAATCACCTTCTTTTTTGCATAGAAAGCAAGTTAGCACCCTTTCTTTATTTTATTAATTGTTAAGGAATTGGGATCCGATTAATAAAGAAAAGGGTAAATCTCTTAAACTACTCTAACTGCTCACAAAATTGACAAGTTGTACCCTTACTGTTTAGATATTGTCTTGGGGTATCTTTAAGTTTTTTGACAATTGACTAGATCTACCCCTGCCGTCAATATCCGCTAATGTTCCAACGAAATTCATACACACGTGACACCATGTGATGTATAAATTTTCTTCAAAACCCAATTTTGCCCTTCATCCCTCTCCCTGGTGGTAGCTACAGCGAACCACTCTGCAAACCGTTCCACTCCTTGTCTCTCCGCCGCCATTGCCACCATAGTCATCGTTTGTATCTGACCACTTTCGTTGGCATCGCCAGGTTTATCTAGCACCAAGTCCTTTCTAGAGGAAGTGGAGGATTGGCAGTTGTCTGCAACTATGCTCTGCAATTTTCAAAGACTGGAAGCTTCTGAGCAGATATGAAGGAATGGGGGGCAGAGGGAGAGGGAGAGAGAGAAAGAGAATGGGAGTTGTGCCTGTTGTTGTTGCACTGTGAGCCATTGCATGACTGGGGTGAGAGGGAGAGAGAGAGTTGTTGGAATCCCTAAAGAAATGTCGATAACTGCTACAGCTATTCATAAAATGGCTGCGATGTTGCAGAGGGAGAATAGGAGCTTTTGGATCTTTACGAAGTTGGATTTTTAGAGTTAGAAGTGTCGTTTAGGACATGGATTCAGATGGATGAGGGTTTTCTTTGATTTTTTTTTCTTCTCTGAATTTTTTTCAAATGGCATTTTGTTATGATAGTTTGAACGGCCGTTATAAACGCAGATCTTCACGGCCATTCGAACAACTGCTGGAATTTTTTCTTCATTGATTTTGACAAGAACATATGAAAGAACGACGATTGTAGACGCACTCCAGCTTTTTAAGGGTTTTTCATGTCTTTTCTGTAAAATTTGAAGTTTCTTTTTGTTTGCATGAAGAAAAAGTTGAAGCTTTGGTTCATAATAGGGAAAATTCGGTCAAAATCTCTTTTTATTTTAATTGCATCTCATTGGAATTGTGGTGTAGTGGGAATATTGCTTGAGCAACAAGGAAATTTCATTGAGCTATGGGGGATCACTTGATTTTGTACGTTGACCGCCTCATCACGCCTACAACTTTACAATCTATGCAAGGAGCTGACGTTTCGGGACCTTCTGGAGAAGGCTCTCACGCCTAAACTGCAATTCCATCCGGTCTTGCCACTGAAGATAAAAGAGTTGAGGAACATGACGTCTCCGATGAGGAAGAACCTCTTCTTCAGACTATGGAATGCCGCATTTGTCAAGAGGAGGACCACATCAAGAACCTGGAGACACCTTGTGCCTGCAGCGGCAGTTTGAAGGTATCTTTCTTATAAGTCTTTCTATTTTCCAAATTTTGGATGTAGGAGTCCTCGTGCCATATGCATCTCATAGCCTTTTGGATGTTTGGTTCTATTATGTCATATAGTATCCTACCAAGTTCTGTTCCTTGTGTTGGACACGCTAGATATGATGGATGCTCACTGAAACATCCTAAGATGGTGTCAAGGATCTTCTCAGTTACCATTACTTCAACCATTCATGGGAATTTCCAGCTTTGTTTTTGTGAGCCCCTCTTTTGTCATTTTATTGTTCTTCATGATTGGCCGTGGGAGAGTTCACATCTGAGGGGCAAAAGTAAACGAAACCAGTGATGAAGCCTCCATTGAACCAGTTCTCCTGAAACACAGCAGTCTCTGGGCAAAACACAGCAGTCTCCTGAAACACAAGAGTCTCTGTTCACTGTCAAGAAGACGATGAAGATGGAGGAAGGAGAAGCAGAGGAAGAGGAAGGAGAAAGAGAAGAAGAAGAAGAGGGGATGAAATTTGAGGAATAGTAGAGGACAAATTTGATATTTCATTTCCTTTCGTTAGCACTTAACACGATAATGTCAATTATCGCTTGTCAATTTCGTGAACAATAGGGGTATTTTAAGATATTTAACCTAAAGAAAATTTTATTAATTGTTAAGGAATTGGGATCGGATTAATAAAGAAAGAAGTCAGCGTTCCTTCTTTATTGCAGTAGGTGTTATCAACTAATTAAGAGGTGTTCGGATTTGTTCCTAGGGGATCCGGTTCCTTCTTGATAGAAAAATCCAATTGGATGTTCTTAGACATGCTAATGATCATATCTACAAGGTTTCGATCAAA
This sequence comes from Nelumbo nucifera, assembly GCF_000365185.1. Next base: position 6,530,992 of record NW_010729093.1, on the reverse strand, counting down.
TGCAATACCGGTATATGCATCTTGCATCTTAATAGAACCCATGGTTCTGCAAGAAGTTTTCGACCGTGGAGAGGACTTGGGGAACGTTTTGGGAGAGGAAATGTGGTTATCTTCGAGGTCCTTTTCTGATAAGTGGTTTTTTTATTAGATCGATGACTGTCCTCCATTTGGAATGGAGAGAAAAAGGGAGGGGCAATATTCTAGGTTCTCTTCTCATATAAAACCTCACGTTCTCCCTTTCCCAAACGAATTCAAAAATCAAAACAAACATTCAGCTTCCAAGCTCCAACTATATCATCCCTAACCTTCAATCAAATCCTCAATGTTTTTTCTCTTAAATTTGGGTCAGATCAGACAGATTTTGGACATTCTGAAGTCTTTTTGCGGGTGTTACACTGGTGACGGTCTCGACAGGGATAACGTATGATCGGGAGTGTATAGAAATTTGTTTCATTGCCTCTAGTTTGTAGGTGTTACACCGTTGAGCTTCAGAAGGCAAGATATTCACCGGGGTTGCATCGGTGACGGTGCTACAGTTGAGAAATCTGTACCTCGAGCTCTTAAAGAAATTGGGATTAAAAAAAGGTCTTGAGAAGATGACAAGAGAAGGGTATTTTAGGCATTTTAAAAAATATATTAATCACGTGATATCACATGTGAATGGAATGCAAAGGAAAGTTAAAGATAAAGGAGGTTTTAGACAATTATCAGAAAACTTAAGTTTTTGTTGTAAACCATAAGAGTAATTTAAGAATTTGCGGATGAATCACTTCAGACAACGGAAAGTTAATGGCGAGGGTGAATTAGTCAATTACCTAAACCATAAGAGTAATTTAAGAAATTTGCAGATATGAGTCTCTTTAGACAACGAAAAATTAATGGTGAGGGTGAATTAGTCAATTACCTAAACCATAAGAGTAATTTAAGGAATTTGCCGATATGAGTCTCTTTAGACAGTACCCAACTGAAAAATGTGAATACTCCCATTAGGCTCTATTTGGGAACGATGCAAATGGAGTGTAAGCCCTGGTTTGGGTAAATATGTATTGTGATTCAGTTTTGCCAGTGTTTGGCAAGAATACAATTATGCATTTACAAATGACAGAAAACATATTTTCTGATGGATATTTACATTTAAAATGAGATGTAAATGTATATCTGTAAAAAAAAAGAAGTAAATTTGCATTCAATGTAGGCTTTTGTTAAAAAAGGCATATATTTTAGGGAGAATAACGGTTCAGCCCAGGGTCAGAATTTTTAGGCCCAAAGTACAATTGGAGTGGGTGCTAGCTCGGAATTGATGACAATACATGGACAGGCATTGGTGTATAGAGTGGGGGTTTTAACATTTTGAATGTTATCAGAAATCTGCATTGAACCTGTTTGTACTTCTCCGTATTCATGTTTGCATCCATTACAGCTAAAAGTATTTGATAAAAAGGTAAATTTGTCAATGTAAAATTAACCCAATTTTACATTTACATGAACCGTATTACACTCTACATATTTGCACTCACACTTTATTTGCATGTTTACCCCACGGAGCCTTACCAAAAACTTTGTAATTACTTTGTTTTGATTCATCAGTCCTTTGAAGTGTAAACATAGGAAATGTGGCAAGTCCTATAGGGACCTGCGACCTGCCTGAAGTTGAAATGTAGACTAGAACCTTATAGAAAATGCGTGGATCTCTGTGAAGAGAAATTTAATACGTATGAAAAATGGATAGAGAGAATGCATGCACATCAAGTCAGGTCCGATTTCTGGGAGCCTGAGGTTGGGATTGGATTGTCAATAAATAAATCGGTTGTGGCCCGGGTAGGGTAGGCAGCAATCATCAATAACTCTCTCTCTCACCCTGCAACTTCAACAACCAACTTGAAGCGTTGATGTTTGTTTGGGTTTAACGACTTAACTCGTAGTGGGGAGATGAAGTTAAGGAGGGATAAATGGTAGTTGTTTAGATTTTAGATGATGACATGAATTAAGGACCGACGCAATATATCGCACTCACTTTTGTCGCTGCAGGGGAATTGAAGAAGCAACCTCACATGAGTTGGGATCTGCTCTCACAGTCACAGTCACAGAGCGCGCGCTTCACAGCACGTTTAGCCGTGCATCGGAAACATGTCTATGCTTGTAAATTTCTGTTCATGGGGAGAGCGGAAGCGCGGTCTGTGAGGTGAGACAATCTCGCCTCACATCACATGTATAATGTATTGTTCAGTATAAAGTGTGCTTATACCTAGGGACAGATCTGCACATGCATGCCAAAAGGCCAAAATCAAAACAGCCCATATATATATGGGAATATGGCATCTTTCCTCATTTAATTCTCCCTTTCATTACTTCACTTTCGCTCATTCAACGACGGACGAAATCATCCGTCCCAAGATTTTTATTGGGCCAGCTGGATCTATTAATCCACGTCAGAATTGCTTGTCCCAATGCGTTTAAACCAGAAACGATTGGGTTTGAGTTTTTTTCCAAAAAACAAAAAGCAAAGAGAAGAGGGACGCCAAACTTACTCCTCCCCATCACCATTGCAGAGCACATGAAAAGCACAATCATTTCCATAATACGAACCGCTTAGCTTTTATTTTTTATTGTCTATTTTTTTGTTTTTCATTCTGGTTTCTGTTACGCCAATAAATCTTTTCATTTCCGCCAATAACCCCTTTGTTTCTATTATTAGAACAAGTTAGCTTTAAGCCTTTAAACAAAAAATCTTCTTTGTTCTGCCGATAAATTCATCAATGACTAGGATTAATCTTTAACAATGAATTATTCGTCTGCCGATAATTTCATCTATAACTTACAGAAAACAACTTTGTTTTTAATGCATGAAACTATTTGTTCGTATCTCACCAATATATAAAGAAAAAGACGAGTAATATTTGGCTTGTTAACCTTAAGTTAATGTGTTTCTTTCACATGTAGGGAGTTGTTAACGAATTAGAACTGAAACTATATTTCATCTTTTTTTTTTTGCTTGATATTACATAGTTTTCAGAATGGTGAGACAGAGTTGTTGGCGTAACAGAAATCAGAATGAAAAAATAGACAATAGAAAAATAAAACAAAAATAAAAGCTAACCAGTTCGTATTACGGAAATGGTTGTGCTTCCTTTCTTGTTCTATGCAATGGTGAGACAAAGGAGATGTTGGCGTAACAGAAACCAGTTCGTATTACGAAAATGATTGTGCTTTTCATGTGCTTTGCTATGGTGATTAGGAGGAGTAAGGTCGGTCTCCCTCTTCTCTTTGTTTTTTTATTTTGAAAAAAAAATTCAAACCCTAATAGATGCAAGCCGTAAAAGTTGAAAATAGTTGGAATTGTTCAAATTAAATCTGACGTCGTTATAATGTCTCATTTAAACGTTGGGACAAGCAGCTCTGACGTGGATTAATAAATCGAACTGGCCCAATAAAAATCTTGCGGCGGATTCTTTCGTCCGTTCTTGAATGAGCGAAAGTGAACTCCCCTTTCATCCTTCCCTTGCCATTTGGCTTTGGCAGTTGGCACTCTAGTCTCTATACAGAACAAGATATATGCCAAGTTTCCGTTTCTATGTATTCATTTCAACCTCAGCCTCTTGCGGATGACATGAAACGCGCGCGCGCACTAACACACTCACCATCTGCTGCTTTCCTTTTGTCTCTCCGTATTTTATTAATTGCTGTACCCATTATCAAGTGCGGCAGTTAAGCCTGGCGCGCCCGGCCGGTGCCCGTCACAATCGGTCCCACTTAAGTGCCTCGCTACCTAGCTCTAGCATCGATCCGTTGAAACAACCCGAATCCAGGCCGGCCAGACCAACCATAATTGCAATTTGGATGTTTGGCCCACACCCATTGTGATTTTTGTGACATTGCTCTACGCCTCTACCGGGTCGCCGGGTAGGTGAGAACAAGATTGGCCCCTACATGCTTCTCCTCTCTCTCTGTTTTCCGTTGTTAGAGGAGAGGGACCCCACATATGACATACTCGAGTACATTGGGACCGGCTATTGCACAAACATTGACTGCAGTGCACATGTCTTCATTGGAGTAACTTGGCCTCCTCATCCACCAATTCCCCAAAAAAAAAAAAAAAATTGGGCCAGCCTATGCCCGTATTTTATGCCCTGACTTTGGGCTTGGATAGCCTCATCTTAGTTATGGCCTTTTATTTCAGAAATACACGCAACTTGAATAATTTGTATTTGTTTTGGATCCATGTAGTTAACCCGCAGCTCGGATAATTTGTATTTGTTTTGGATCCATGTAGTTAACCCTTAAACCGATTTCAAATTGCGGACATACGGACCCGAATCTAAACGCTGAACCATGAACCATGCAGGAGGATACGATACCTGATCCTGATGATATAATAATATGATGATAGTACGTTACAATCTGACATCGTGTTGAATTTTGTACACCAAATTAAAAAGTTTAAAGTACTGTTGCAATATTTATTATTAATGTACGAGCCTACCAGGGAAATGGTAATGATAACGTTCAACTTCAAAATGAGAATGAATTATAAAAGTAAAAGGGGGAGTTACATGTGATTTCCTAAAAGAGGATGGGTAATATGGGATGAATGCTAGACAGCTTAAATCAACCGTTTATTCTTATCACTCAATATGATATCCATCCCGCTAGGCGCTAGCCCACTGCCCAAGGGAGGCCCAAACACATCTATTTATTACTCAGGTAGCCAGGAACCCTGAACTCAAGCCCCCTTCCCTTGCTTTTTCTTCCTTCCTCTTCCCTTCTCCATCATCGATCGTCTTTCTCCTTTAATAAGAGGAAAGGGGTTTCCTTTCTGTCTGCTCTGCTTATTTGGTCATTTGGTGGCATAACGGCTATGGCTAAGGTTGTGGCTCTGATGCTCCTGGCACTCTTTGCCATTTCCATGATTGAAGCAACAATGGTGAGTGTTTTTGTTTTCAATGTACTCTCTCTCTCTCTCTCTCTCTCTCTCTCTCTCTCTCTCTCTCCCTCAATATAATAACTTGATGAACTTGTTACAAGGTGCCAATATCCTTGGTCTTGCCCCGTTATCTCCATCCAACATCATGCACTGTATACATTAGCTCGTTAAAGCTCATTATCATTTATCAGAAAAGATTCGTAAATAGATCTTCATCTCCCATTTTCTGCCTTTTGGTTTGATGCAGGTTTTGGCCAAAGAAGCAGAGTACCACTTGGATAGTGTATAAGCCATTTTACCCTTTTCCCTTTTTTCTATTTTTTTCCCTTTTCACGTTCCCTTTCAAAGTTATCATAGTTTTCTATAATTAGTTTCTTTATCAGAGTTTAATTGCTTTGATGAAGTTGAATTGTTAGACTAAACAAACAGCATTAATGTTTTGTGTGTTTCCAGAACCGATATGGACCGGGAAGTCTGAAGTCCTATCGTAAGTAGTCCACTCCTCAACCTTCTGAAGTTCATCTTCTTTGAAGTTTTTGTTAAAGAAAAAACACTTTTGATACATATGTTTCGAATAAAAATCTTTAAAAATTAAAAAAAAAAAGAAACAAAGGGAAGGGAGAACAATGCACAATGAGATATTCGTATGTTGTCTTGTGGTTATGGGGTGGGGGTGGGGCGATGGCGGGTGGAGACAACAAGCATGTGTTTGGCGCACTTCGCTTCCGCAAACTGATGCACAAAATGCGGCATGTTGCCTGGAGAATGGAGACGCAATCAGTCAAACTAGTTTGACTGATGTGATGCAGCTGAGAAGGGGGGAGATCCGGAGATCACTTCACTTTCGCTGTTTGCACTGGGTTTGGGAGACTTTATAACGAGTGTAAAAATATTGGTTTGGGAGACTTTATACATGATTCCTTGGCTAATTCAGTTCATCATTTATCTTTGGGACAAAGTAAAAAATATCGAGTGTAAATACTAAGATGTCATTGTTCATTATGAGATGTGATTGATAGCATAGCAGGTTCCAAAACAGCCCAAGGCCCACTTCATCTCCGATGATTGATCATTTTGTGTTGGATTTGTGATGACTAGAATGCCCTTCGCAATGCACGAGAAGATGCAGCAAGACCCAGTACCATAAGCCATGCATGTTCTTCTGTCAGAAGTGCTGCAGAAAATGCCTGTGCGTGCCTCCGGGTTTCTATGGCAACAAAGGTGTGTGCCCTTGCTACAACAACTGGAAGACCAAGCGTGGAGGACCCAAATGCCCATAATCTTGTACTTTTGGAGCTACACTCTACACTCTATACTCTGAGACTGAGACTGAGACTGAGACTGAGCCTGAGAGTGAGGGGCATACATGCCTTCACTGCCTATTTGCTCTTCTACTCTGTACTCTGTATGCTAATTAGTATCTTATAATAGTAGCTAGTGATGCAGAAGATGAGGCATTGTCCTCTTCTTATTATTTGCTTTGGGTTTTGCTTTTATTTTTTTTTTAGTTACTGTATTTTTACGACGTTCTGTTCCTTTGGGTTTTCATGTTGTATTTCTCAAATGAGAGCGGCAAACCAAAAACAAATATTTACTACTCAAATGAGCGAAAAGGGGAAAGGAATTTACTAGTTCTCTAGCAATCTTAAATCAAATATTTTTTATATATTTCGCTTATTGACATTTTGCATACTCGTACATAAAGATAAGGCCTTAAAAAAATACATTAAAGGTATGAAAGCCTCTATACTCTTTATAGTCTACCCYCTTTGATAAATTGTAAATCCTAATGCGATAAGATCGGTGCCTATTTCTGTTATAGAACATCACAGGTTGGACTGGGGGTTAGATGGTCACTTGCAAATTGCAATTGAAGAGATGTATAATCTGAAATTCTGAATCAGCTGCTGATGGACAAAAACTCAACTTGAAAACACTCTTAGCTTCGACTGAATGTACTCTTTTATACTTTGGGGCTTGCAAGGTACCGATTTAGAAATTTAAAGGGGGCGTGACCGCGTGAATCATTATTAAATCCTGCAGCATAACTTCCACATTTTAGCATTTCCGAGTCCGTTACCTACCACTTTTTGTCCGTTTGCTTTTTATTTTTTCTCTTTTTCTTCGTTTCCTAAAGACAAGGGTTGATACCGCCGTGCATGTTAATGGCTCAAGATGCTGTCAATGACTCAAAACGGGCTCAATGGTTCTTACTTCATAATCATAAATAAGGGAATTAAGGGAAGATTGGGGTTTTCGAAAATAGAAACGTTTAAAGGAATATTCTATAAATTTTTCCGAGGGATGATAATCTTGAAGTTAGGGGAAGAAGGGAAAGTCAAATTGGGATCTCATTCCAATAAAATACGGTCTACTAATACAATGCCAACGAGATCTGACACCGTATATCTCACAATGAGACTCAGACCCACCGTAACCGGCCTTGTATCAGTATCTCAGATGTGTGGTGAGATCGTTTGGATAATCGTGTAAGGCCTTGTTTTGGGAAGCTATTTACCTGGGTGAATGCATTTATCCGAATAATCGTATTTATTCATTTTTTATTTTTTATGTAAATAAGATAACGATCATTTTAATCATGTAAAATACAAAAACGTCTCTTAAATTTTCTGATAATTATAAAAACCTCTCCTATATTCTCATTTTAGCAAAAACCTCTCTTTATTTTTTAAAAAATTAATAAATACCTCCCTTCCATCAACGATCAAGACAAAAAACGTTAAAGAGATTAATGTCTATCTGTTTTTACTAAAATAGCACTGTCGCAGATCTTCTTCCTTACGACACCCAGTGGCAGAATAGCGGTGCACTCCATAATTCGCTCGAGAAATCTGTAGGTTCTCACAGAAAAGTAGCAGAAAATGTCATCCCTTCCTCTTTAAAACCTTTGCAGAACCTTCTCGTCAAACCAGAGTTTCCTCCCTCATTGGGTTTTTCTTCGTCTGTTCTCTCTCTGTTTGGTTTTTCAGAGATGGAGATGATGAAGAGCTTCAGCGGATCTGTAGTCCTTGGTTCTCTGTTTGAACGTTCTCTTGTGCCAGCTTTAAAAGTGCTTGGCTTTCAGTTCTTCACCTGAACGTTCTCTTGTGCCGAATCTGCCGACTGATGGAAGCCGAGACCTCATCTACCCGCTGTCGGTAACGAGTGGGGTGGTAGGATTTATGAAAGATCCGGCAGGTGCCAAGCCTACAACAAAAGTTCTGCTAGAATTATGCGTGGCAGAATGCAATGTCAACGTGGTCGTGGAGGCAGAGCAGTTACAGTGGCGGAGCTAGAAGGATCGGCGGCAGAGATGATAACGAGATCGGCGTTAGAGGCGGGAATAGTTGCAAAGGTGGTGGGTGAAGACAGTGGCAGAGCTAGAAGGATCGACGGCAGAGCAGGAGTAGTTGCAGAGGTGGTGAAGACAGTGGCGAAGCTAGAAGGATTGGCGACAGAGATGTAACGAGATGGTAACGAGATCGGCACAGAGACGGGAGCAGTTGTAGAGATGGTTACAAAGATGGCGGGAAGAGGGAAAGAGCATGGGAAGTGATTTTTGGAGGGGTGGCTCCGCCGGAGGAGGTTGGTTGAGCAGTGGTGCTAGTGATGCAGGGAGAGTGCGGGGCAAAGGCGAAGAGGAAGGGGCCCAAATTCGGTGCTTCAAGAGAATGGACGGCTGGATATGACAGAGGATGGGCGCTGATGAATGTTGATGGACTTTTGCTTCTTTCGACATAGGCAGACCGTAGACGTAGAGTAGAGAGAGAGAGGGAGGGAGAGGTCCGAGTGGAGAGAAGAAAAAGAAAAGAAAACCCCGCATTTTTTTGGGTAAAATATAAAAATAGATGTACATTAATTCATAAAAGGGTAAAATAAGTATTTTGAAAAAAAATGTTATCTCCTTAACGTTTTTCGACGGAAGGGAGGTTTTTGTTAAAATAAAACTATAGGAGAGAGGTTTTTATGATTGTTAAAAAATTTAGAGAAAATTTTTATATTTTAATATTATTACAAGAGACATTTTTGTCCCATTTAAATATTGACAACTTTCTTCCAAATTAAGAAGTAAATTTTTCTTTATTCCCACTTAAATCTGAAAAAAATAAATAAATTTTTTAATCAATAAAAATCAAATTTCCATTGATTAACTTTCCCTTCTCAAAATCCAGAAAAGAAACACCCCTGTATTATTTGGTATTATTGCTAAGCACAGCACAGGTGTCCCTAATTTACCAAAAAAAAATCAAAATTCACCATTCTTGCACCAGCAACAGATACCAATGGCTAAATGCTTTTTCTTTCTGGTCTTACAAAAAATTGAAAGAACAAGAAACTCGCGACTCGAGGGATGGCTAGTCAACAAGTAGGGCTGTTGCTCTGTTAGACAGGGCTCTGGGCCCCATTTCCATCACATCACTGGGTTTGTTAATTCGGACGAGAGTACGAAACCTTTTTTTTTTTGGGAATTTTGGAACGAGAATTACGCAACGCAATCCGGAGGCCAGGGCCATTCAACAAATAAGGCTCCCATCCATCAGGCGATCACAATTCTTTTCCCCTTTTCTTCTAGCACTGGTCTACTGGGTACTGGGTGGGTAGAGAAAAATGTATGCATGTGATGTGCATCATACACCAAATCTCTCACATCTGTAATATTTGTCATTGTGGAGAGTCATATGTACCGTTTGATGCACCACTAGCACTAGGCCCAGTTTATGTTTATCTCCTCTAACCCTACTGAACTTTCATGCACTTTTGCTAGTACAACTGTAGGTGGTCTCCTGATCTGCATTAAAAAACCAAATTGAATGAAAAAGTAAATGGTCAACACTGGTAATTAAAGAGAGGATGTGTCTGTCTGTCATGTCCTTCTACTTATCCGATCCAGAGATAAAAGTGGGGAGTGGAATGTGAACAAATCTTGTCCATGTTCAGAATTATAGCAAACAGACAGCAGACTGTGTTTTGCCTGTCATATCATTCATATATATGATATTGTGTGTATGTGTAGTATCATGTTATCCTATTGACTACGTACTGTTCACTCAATTTGGCTAGAATTACCAATAATTTCCCTTGAAAAGAAGGTAATCTAAAATCTACAACCTCCTCTTACATTTCTAAAAGACAAAACCCCATATACTGCTTTGAACCCGGTCCGCCAATTTGGCAACCCAATAAACCCCTGTATTGATTCCAATTCTTACATATTGATGGTGGGCAATCTGTTCGGTCATAACTGTCAATGATCTTGCCTCTAACTGGAGCAACAAGTGCCTGAAACGGAGAAGAAAGTAACGAATCTTCGGGGAGGAACCGATGAGATTGCTCCGAAGCTCAAGTTAGTATTCTCTCAAAGGCAAGATAAAACCAGATGGCACAAAGTTCACATACCTTGTTCTTGGGGGGTAGAGAGCCTTTTATAACTACTTCGTGCACTCACTCCTAAACTTCTGTCAGATCGGGTATGATTACCTCTGCGCTCCTGCCAGTTCGGGTGTCATCACCTCTGCTGGGGCAGAACCGCCACTGCTCTCTTTGTCGAAGCCATCTCTGTAACTGGAGATGACAGTGGCAGGTGGTCGTTGAAGAGCGGCTGTCAAGCGTCAGATCCCAAGTAAGTCAGGTGCGCCGTCCCTGGATACGGACTCCTTCGGTGTCAGGTACGGTACGGTTGTTCAGTTCGGCGTCCTGGAGGCGAAGTGCTAGAGTGGTGTGCGAGGTGAAGTACCGAGCTGTTGCCTTTGCCACATGTTGAGTGGTTACGAGTTCAGGCCAAATCTTCCTTCATCAATTACCCCCCACTCCTCGCGC
>NW_010729093.1:6487662-6512376 GCF_000365185.1 Nelumbo nucifera | reverse complement strand
CTACAGTACAAGTTTTTATTTCTCTTGTTTGGGTTCCCTTTTAGGCGAGGTGGCCATTTGATGTATGGGGCATCTTTGATCGTCATCAAGATCTCAGTCCGCCTCGTGTTTAAGGGTGTGTAGTCCGTCCGAGCTTCTAAGGGAGCTCGGAACGGCTGGCTCGGCTTCGCCTCCTGGGCCGGGCTTTTTCTTCTGTCAACTGGGTTGGAGGGCTCGCCTTCCCTCTTCCTTTTCTCGATCTCGCTTTTGGTCCTTTGGTTGATCTCTTCCTCTGTTCTCATGAACTTATCCGCGAGTTTGAGGAATTCGGCTACGGTCGCAGGCTGGTTAGCTACCATGTGCCATTTGAACTCCTTGTGCGTTACTCCTCTCTTGGCCACCGCGAGCTGCACCGTGGGGTCCAGTCGCGGTATCTGCAAGCATGCGTCATTGAACCGCTTGATGGACTCTCCTTCCCTTTGGACTACTTTGAAGATGCTTTCCTCGGTTTTGGGGCACCGCTGGCTGGTAACAAAGTGTGCGGTGAAGACCTGCACGAACTGGGTCCAACTTCTTATTGACCTGGGAGCCAGGTTCTTGTACCAAGTACGGGCCACCCCCCTGAAGGTGGTGGTGAAGGCTACACACATGCACGATTCACTGGCCCTGCTAAGTGCATTTAGGACTGGAAGGCATCGACGTGGTCGTTGGGGTCGAAGGACCCATCATACTTGTCTAAAGGGGGAGCTTGAAGTCTTTGGGCATGGGGACTGCGAGGAGTTCTGATGAGAGGGGGGAGGAACTGAGAGAATAGGGGCAGCTTTTACCTCATCCGAGCTTGTCTCTTCTGTACCTCAGAGCTCGGGCAGAACACGGGTGGCAGTTCGGCGACTTCGCCAACGTCTTCGTTGCTGAGTGGGCCTGGTGCTGGCGCTACTGGCCTCTGTGTTGCCGAGCTCGATGAGCCAGGACTGTTGGTAGTCTGCCGCTAGGACGTTGAATCGATTCTCTGTCAGCGGGAGCTCAGACTTGGAGTGTCGAGATACTGACTTGGCGGGCGAGGTGCCCGACCCGCCGGCGAGCTGCGAGGCGGGGGTGATTTTTCTTTCCCCTCGGCCCGGGGATGAGGCCTGGCTCTTGTGGGGGTTCTGAAGCTAGAAGGCTTCTCCTCGGTGATGGCGTTCACCCTGAGGAGAGGACTTAACTGGCTTTGGAGCAGGGTGCCGAGGTGGAAGCAGTGGTTGGTTTAGAGGTAGTTAGGGGAACTGCTGCTGATAGTGATATTGAGAGATGTGGTGCAGTACTTGGTGTTGCTGGAGCTGATGTTGCTGGAATTGTTGCATTTGGGCTTGCATTGCCCGCATGCATTGCATCAGGTCGTCAAACTAGTTTTGGCTGGTTGCCAGTGGGACAGCAGTTGGTTCAGTAAAGGTTGTTTCAACAGGGAGAGGAAAGGGGACGTTCATGGCGGGAAGGTTTATGGGCGCCACAGTTCGTGGCGCATTCAAGCTGGGGATCCCATCCACCGGAAGGGGGATGGTGAACTGTTCGATGCACACCACAGGGGCTTGAAGTTGTTCCCCGGTGGTGTTCATCTCCGTGCCACGTCCGGCATTGCTGGAAGAAGCCATGAGTGTTGGGGTTTTTTGGAAAAAGGAGGTTATGAGAGTTTTAGAGGGAGGCTTTTAGAAGCTTTCCCACAGACGGCGCCAATTGATGGTGCGCAATCCGGCCGGTCCTAGCTGTCAACGACCTTGCCTCTGACTGGAGCAACAGGTGCTTGAAACGGAGAAGAAGGTGAGGAATCTCCGGGGAGGAATCCGGTGAGATTGCTCCGAAGCTCAAGTTAGTATTCTCTCAAAGGCAAGATAAAACCATATGGTGCAAAGTTCACATACCTTGTTCTTGGGGGGTAGAGAGCCTTTTATAACCACTTCGCGCACTCACTCCTAAACTTCTGTCAGGTCGGGCATGATTACCTCTGCGCTCCTGCCAGTTCGAGTGTCATCACCTCTGCTGGGGCAGAACCGCCACTGCTCTCTTTGTTGGAGCCGTCTTTGTAATTGGAGATTACGGTGGCAGGTGGCGGTGGCAGGTGGCCGTTGAAGTGCGGCTGTCAAGCGTCAGATCACAAGTCAGTCAGGTGCGTTGTCCTTGGATATGGGCTCCTTCGGTGTCAGGTACGGTACGGTTGTTCAGTTCGGCGTCCTGGAGGCGAAGTGCTGGAGTGGTGTGCGAGGTGAAGTCTTGAGTTCGGATAGAGATGTGACCCGAACTGCCATGGGGCAGGCTAGTTCAGGTTGTTGCCCTTTGTGTTCGTAAGGCTCGGGGCCTAAGGGAGAGCTCGGGCTCCTTACGGGGAGTTCGGGCTCCTTATAGGGAGTTCGAACCGCTGGTTCCTCCTTTCGGAGCTCGCGCCTTGGGCGTGCTGTTGCCTTTGCCACGTGTTGAGTGGTTACGAGTTCGGGCCAAATTTTCCTTCATCACATATCATCTCTCTACTCCGCCAATCTAGCTAGTGTCGGTGTATTTGTTCATGCAGGTTAAGGTTAAAAGTTTCATACGTGTATAAAAAGATTCCAGTTCTTCAATCAACAAGATTTAGCTGAACGCTTTATCTATTCAGCGGGCAGCGGGCTGTGGAACCAGTGTTCCTGCATGCTTTCAACTCCTTACATTCTCAACCTAACTGGAAATCAGTGAACCAGTTTTGCAACTTTCATTCCACCCCTTGGACCATCCTGTTTTGGAGTAGGGCAAAGGGACAACAACCCATTAACAGCAACCATGACCTACCTCAACATGATCAAGCCTATAGGAGATTTCCCTTTATTTCTCTTTTCAAAAATTTTAGACTGAACCTTCGTTTTTTTCTCTCTCAGTAAACTACCCGAGTGCCTACGAGTGATGATTGATTCTCTTCCCAGTTTTTTTCTCTACTTTTCTAGGGATTTTTTTTGGATTGTAATTCCCCTTAAAAATTGAATTTGCAGCGCCCTTTTAATCTACTGGTATCCTTTATAAATCACATCCTGTCCGTAAATTTAACATTAATCTATGAGTAGAATTCGATCCAACCCTAATTTAATAGTAACTCCACCTAGAGGTCAACTCCCTTTTTTTTCTACTGTATTTGGTCCTCATTATACCATCATCATTGTCAATCGAGTATGGAAATATATATTTATATTTATATTTATATATTTATTTTTTATGGAAAGATATTCTTAATCCACAGCTACAATGCGCTGTGAATACTTTTAGGATGATCCCTCATTGTCAATCGAGTATGGAAATATATATTTATATTATATATTTATTTTTTATGGGAAGATATTCTCAATGCACAGCTACAATGCGCTGTGAATACTTTTAGGATGGTCTTGTAAGGGTCAAATCCGAATTCGTATTTCTCCAAGACGATAATTTTTTCACCTAGTTTTGTGTCGCGGGTTCGAGCGAAGAATTCCCTGCGGGTGAAGTCCTTTAGATTTCTGGTTCTTTGAGATAATCTACAGTTGCTTTTTATCAGATTTTATTAATTGGGTTGTGTGGGTGTCGGAGATGCATATGAGCTGATATCTCACCTATGGCTTTTATGTCCCTACAGCAATATTAGATTGGACGGATTAATTTGGTCCAATCCAATCCAGTCCAATGTCAACCTATTACAAATGGATTAGGTTCAATCCAATTCAATGAATATTTTTTATCAGTCCAATTCAATATTTAAACCATCTAATCTGTTTAAATTCATTTTAATTTAGATTAATTTTAATTTAAATCTGGTCCATTGATACTTATAATCTTATTTATCAGTTGATTAAATATTGGCTTAATCCAATTCAATTCAATATAAATTTATTATGTACAGACCAAGTCCAACCAAATCTAATAAATATTTTAGACCAAATTGATTCAATCCAATATGTCTTGTTGATTCATCCAATCTGTCCAAATTGATTTTTCATTGACACCTTTACCTACACACAGGCTCACTTTTTTTTTTCTTTTTTATAATCGATCTTACGCCTGAAACCCGGTCGATGTTCTTTTTCTCATTTTAGGGAACAGTGTCACACTAATAATAACTCTCCTCCAAAGTCAGGTGGTAACTATTGGGATTCTAATCCACACCTCTGCCGGAAGAAACCAGCTAATATAACACACCGTTTTCAAAACCGGACTGGACCGGATGGTCGGACCAGAAAAACTGGGAACCGGTCACCTGATCGGTTCCGTTTTCCTCCAAAACCACTTTTTCCCCTAAAACCGTTGATTTTGGTCAACAAACCGCTGAATCGACCAATTAATTGTTGAACCGTTCTAATGGTTTTGACCATTTTCCAATTTTTTAAATTTTTTTATTTTTTTGTCAGAACAGGTTGGTCGTTCAAGTCGAATGGTCGGACCGTTCGAACCGGTAACTGGACCCCTGACCGATTCGGTCATCGATTAGTTTTTAAAAACCATGATATAACAATTGAGCCACCATTGATCGGGGAACGGTCATGGCTCTGAATCCGGTTTTAGACCACTTAGGTTAAAATCAGTCAGACCAACTTGAACTATTTAATTGGATTGTCTTCAAGTTAATCACATCAAGGGTGGTTGAACCGTTTAGATCAAGATCAGTCCGGTCGGACCATATCAGACCAGTTCAATCAATGGCGGATTGACTACGACTGACCCATATCAGGTTTGTGCAAGGGGTTGGGACCGAACCGACTGACCCGAAGCGGGCCAAGAGAAGTAAAGCAGATCGATCCTGATTTGGGTTGGATGATCTAAACCAGTCAAAGCAAGCGAGGCAGATTTCGGATCGGGCCAGCCCGCTCTGGGCCGAACCATCCCATTCGGGACCTGTTTCGTATTTGAGTCGATCTAGATAGCCCTGTCCTGGCCCGAGCCATCCCACCTAGATGGATTCGGGTCGAACTGAATCGAGTTGATCAAGTCTGTTCATATTTAGACCAAGTTGAGCTGGTCTGAACTCGGGTCAAGTTAATCTGGATTTATATCGATTTAGATAAAATGTATTAATTTGAGACAAAACTAATTTTAATTAATAATTAATAGAAAACTAATACATTAATTATAAATTATTTCATTCAAATGAAAAAAGTTAAAAAAAGATAAGGAATTAATACTTATATCTGTAGTGGTTATCCACAACCCAACCTATTTAAATTGATCCAATAAATAATCAATTGGATGAATTAAATATCGTGGATTGGGTGGATTTAGCGGATTAGGTGAAAAATTGTCACCCGAGAAATCTTGTATGGAGCAAGTAATTGAGCACCCAATATGCAAATAATTGTGACAGATGAATCTGAGTTCGCCTTATCTTATGCCCACAACGAAGGAAAACATGTCAACATTAACTTAACTCATCAAAGTGTGAAGTGATTCAAAAAGAGTTCACACAGAGGTAGTCTAATCGTAGCTCGGGAGGTTAACCTTAAGCATGGACTGAACTCACAGTTTTTCTCACCAATTTATACGTATACAGAATACAGAAATAGAAATGGATTTTAATCAAAATGGATTTACGTTAAATCTTCTGACTGTGCAGTGTTGGTCCGGGCGCTTTGGAATGAGAATTATAATACTCCATCAGACTTGAGGCACCTGATTCCTTTTGTACTGTATTGGTTTGATTCTATTGTTGTGCATCGCATTAACCGATTGGAGACTTCATTACCTCATTTTTCTATCTAGTCACAAAGCCAGAACCCTTGTGCAAGAGGAGAATATTGATGATTTATGTGAGTAAGGTGTCAATGGACCGCTTTTGGGATGGATTCATCCAAATCAAAATCAATTGGGATGGACTGAAAGGATCAATTATACATATTGAATTGGACCAGTTCAGATTTAATAGTTCAAAGTATTTATTGGATTGGATTGGGCTTTATTCATTCATAATGGATTTATATTGGATTGGATCGGATTGAACCAATATCCCGTTTATTGATAAAAGATAAAAATATAGGTGCTAATGAAGCATATTTGGGTTGGAACTAATCTAAATTAAAACTAATTTGAACATATTAGAGGGGTTCATACATTAATTTGGACTGGTCCAAAATGGTCCAATGTATTGATTGCATTGGATTGGGCCTGATCCATAATGAACTCATATTGGACCAAATCTGGTCCAACTGACACCCCTACATTTGAGAGGCCCTCTGAGCCGAACGAATAAGCCTCATCTTCGGGCTCCTTTTCTTGCTTAATATTATTTGAATATACCGAAAATAAAAGGGTTAGACAGACCTGAGCTCAAGTTTATATGAATGAATCCAAGTAAACCAGGGCCATTTGAATCATGTGGGCTTCCACTTGATGCAAGTTATCATGTTTCTATATTTTGCTCCATAGTTAGTCGTCCATATCATATATTGGTGTGTCTTATAGATTATTAAGTGTGTATGTGCTTTGCACGTGACAATTCTAGATGATGATAATGATAGGAATGGTATATCCAAAATTTTCTATAGAATCCATGCATTTTTTTATTTTTTATATATTTGTTTTTCACTATTAATCAGATGAAGATTGCAAAATCTAGATCTGATTACGTAAGCACCTCATATTGGGCTACAAAGTTTTTGGTATCATTGACAGACCTTCCTATTTGGATGGACTCTTCCTTTTATAATGTTTTATCTTATTAGTGTACACTTTTTTGTGTATTTATCAAAAAAATATGTAAAATTTAAAGATAGGGAATTGAATGAGGTGAAAATTGTAGTTCAAACTAAATTTTAAACCTCACAATTAGATATGGACTAAATTCAAAAGATGGGTATTTTAGTCAAAAGAAAGTTCCACAATTTATTCATTTTTTTAATAGTGGTGTAAATATGGAGTTATAGATGTGTTTAATTTTTCTATAATTTTTTTTTATTTTCATGTGTATAAAAATAATATTGTTATTTACACTTATGTTTTGTTTAATATGTTAAATATATGATATTATACATGTGCCCAAATGTATTTTTGTAAAATTTATGTATTTTTTGCTTATTATGTTTTATTAATTTTTATTATTTAATTATGGCATTCAAGGCTTATAGATTTGACCTAAAAGTTGAACTATTGATCTCTGGCAAATAGGAAAATAATTTCGTTTTGGCTAGTTTTAGATAATGTATTTCATTTTCATCGTCAATAAAATAATTCTTCTTTATTACACTTGTTTTTTTTTTTAATTTGATTAATAAAAAAATATCATAAATGTGTCTATTTTTCTATATATATTTTTTTTATTTTCTATATGTATTTCTATTTAAAAATTTTATTATCTAACTATGACTTCATCGGTTGGCCAATTTGATTTGGATTGTTGAATTGCTTAATCATCACTTGGATAAATAATGATTTTGTTTTGAGTAACTTTTAAAATATACGGGTTTATGTCTTTAAAAGTATTGGGCATAGATTTAATTAGTAACATTTATTAGTGAAAAATTAAATTAAATATGAGATTTAATAAGAAAAAATGAGAATTAATACTTTAAATACAAGAATTAGTGAGAGGGGATTAAATGAGGTGAAAAGCATTAATTGAAATAACATTTTCAACCTTCTTAATTAGAGATAGACTAAATAACAAATAAGAACATTTTAATCAAGAAAAGTTCCACACCCTCATTTATACTTTTTATAATAATATAGGTTTCATAGACACGTGAACTTGTGGATATTGGAATTTGGAAATGAGCAATTATTCCAGGGGAGGACCAGAGAATAAAAAAGAGCAACGTGATATAAAGCAGCATGAAAACACATATCCCTCTCTCCTGCTTCACAAGCACAATCTCGGGAGTACTAGTTTTAAGATGGAACTCCCTCTCGATTAACACCCCTTCGCTATAGGTTTTTTTTTTTTTTTTTCCAGATATTCTAGTTTGTATTTATACTCTCCTCAAACTGAGCCAAAGGGTCATATAAACCTCAGTGTAATTAGAAATCAAAAAACTAAAGCCACCAAATCCGGTTCCAGTTTAATTGATACTTTAATATGCTAGGCTTTATAGGTTATTATATATTTTCATCCATTCAAACTAAAAAAAAAATGAAAAAGAATAAAAACGATTTTGGTAGTCATTCCTAGGACCAAGACAATGTATATCAGGGCTTAGGAATGTAAGAAGTGGAACATGGTATTTCATGAGTACCCATCATTTTGGGTCATGAGGATCTCATCTTCTCATGCATGTAAGGATCCAAATCAATGGGCTGCCTGAAAAGCAGCTCATACTTTCTTTAACGTCGTGGAAGTTTGCAGCGGAGTCATAGGATCGTTTCCTTATTTTTTTGGGACAAATTTTTTAAATTATTTTTATTGTTTAGTTAATTGATTAAGTATATATCCCTACTGTTTGACTATTTTCTAATGCTATCCTATTGTTTACGAAAATTGTCATTACTGTTTAAATATTAATAGAATGGCTAAAATATGCGTTTAGCCCTTAGGCCAATTTTTTTAGATATCTCTCGCTCATATGTGCAAAAAGCTCCTTATAGGATAGAGGAGGTTCTGTCTTGAATTACATTGTGTTTGAATCTCTAATTGATTTTTCCTTCAAGAATTGGTTCTTTGGGAAAGCCAGTAAGCACCAGTTTACAGCAGTGGTTTCATCGGAGGAAGGCTTTAGCCAGTAAGCAACTGGACGACGAAGTTGTAGATCTTGACAGGAAGGATGATGTTGAGCTAACGACGTGGTTTGAAAGGATTTTTGGCTGTGATGTAGGCTATGTTGCGCCCCTGTGACTGAAGAGGGTTTTTGGCATGGCGTATTCGTTGTTGATTGCAACAGCAAAGGCTGATAGTGGGAATCTAATGTGGGTTCAAATGGGTTGCTGGCTTTTGGTCGGAATCTGATCGGAGAAATTTGACTATAAAATCCAAAACTGTGAATTACCACTAAAACAGTGCTGGGTTGTTGGGAGTTGTGTGTTGAAGGTTTTCATTGCAGATTGGAAGAGTGGAGCTTTTGGGTTTTCATCGGTAGATTGGCAAAGAAAACTGATTTTTCTTCAGAGGGTTAATCATCGTTTTCTTGGGTTTTCATCGGCAGATTGGCAGGAGGTGCCGGTGGCTCTCTTGAAGAAACAGTGAAGAAGGAGGAGAAGGGAGAGGGAGAGAGATGAAGGGTAAATTTAGATTTTAAAAAGATTATATACAACATGTGACGGAATGTTAGGGTATAGCTAATCAGTTGTCAAAAATAATAGGGATAGCATTAGATAATAATCAAACAGTAGGGTATACTTAGACAATTAGATGTATCATAAGGATTAGGGTTTCCATGATAGAGAAGAAAAATGATCGAATAAATGGTTGAATATCGAGAATTTGAGATAATCAATGGGCTGACCCTAGAGGTTTGGGCCGTATGGCCATTCCATCTCATCTACGTATTACGTAACTTGTTTCCTTCGTTTTTGTTGTTTTTTAATCTTTGATTTCTTCTTAGTAATTTTTATATTTTATTTATTTCTCTTGTTGATACGTCCTATTCGGCTATTCCTACTCCTCTAGCGGTTAGTAGAATATATAGATGGAGCGGTGATTGATGAGGACAGAGAGAGGAGGGACTGATGAGGCTGCGTGTGGATGGGCTTGCATCATCTTCATCTCTAAGGAATCTTCAATTCAAATTAAGACCGCGGATTGGGGGAAAGTCCCTCTCAATCGTCTGGATTACCAAAGCCAGTCAACAGTCATTGGCCCTACCTCTTCAATCCAAAATTTGATTTTTATAAACTGAAGGTGGTACTCAACAATCAACATTGCTATTGATGTTAAGCCACTCACCTACCGTAGCCAAACAAGGCTTAGTTTTGAAATAGTAGTAATATAAATACAAGATATAAAGGGTTTACATTCTACACATTTGTATTTATACTCCTTTCAACCTGATATTTGTACTGTGTGTATGTGTATATTTGTATTTATATTCGTTCCAAACTGAGCCTATCAATTGAAGCCATGTTTTATATATTTGCTTATTTCTACAAGAATAAGCAAATATTGTATATCATGAATTGCCAACAGTAACACAAGATGAGAGCTTTGAGAGATGGCCTCCAATTGCAGTGGACTATAAAATTAAATTCCAACAAGGCAACAAGACAACTAATACTAGTATGTTAAACACTTTGTCCATTATATAAATTTAACACGTTCTACGACTCCCCTCAGCTTGTGATCCAATAATTCTTTGTTTTTTTTGTTTTTTTTTTTGTCGTAATACTGCTACTGAACAAGACAAGATTGACACCTACAGAATCTTTGGACCATCTCAATAGGCACCATGACTAGATGCCTTGTAAAGTGAAGCTTTTGGTTTCAGAGATGAGCACCACCCAAAATGCCTAGTCTAGTAGTTACAGGTTGCAGGCCAACCCATCAAAATCCATTGACCAACACCAATATTGAATATTGATCATTGTTGCGTATTTGCCTATTTGGTAGAGAATCACAACCGATCATAAGAGACGTTCTACTATTACAAATTTACAATTGATCAGACTATCGCTTAGACGCGCTTACCGCTTACGTTTTCCCTTCTGATCAACACGGTGATTCGGTGAGCCAATTTTGGCCTCTCACGAGAAGAAATTTACTTCTTTTGATTGGTCTTCTATTTTCTGGTGTCTCATTTACTGCACTGTGCACACTCTTACCCCTTGCCCCTTGTATAGAGATACATCTACAGATACAGGTCATATAGTGAAGTTTCATATGAAAGGCTGAAAGCCATTCCCTTATATCTCAATCCAATGGTTCTCATGCAACTGTATCAGAAAATAACATAATTTATAATGTATTTATAGCTACCACCTGACTTAAGGCTAAATGATATCAAATAATTTGCTTTCCGTCGTCTTCAGAAGTCCACACGAAACGCCCCCTGAAACTACTACCTGTGGAAGTAGATCTCCGTCTCATGAACTCCTTTTAATTAAATAAAAAAGAAATGAACAGAACAAACACGCTGATGAGTGATGACAACGACCTCACCTTGGTAGAGGCGTAGCGCGTACTATAAAGTATAAACAAACAACACCCCCTCCCCCTCTCAACTGTTTACATTCTGAAAATTCAGCACGCGGATGGATCCCCCAACCCAAGCTCATTAGGTATTTCTTTTTCAAAATTCTCATCCACTAATTTTCATAAATTACAGAATATGGAAACCCGGATGAGCTGTTTCTAGTTCTATTCTTTGCTTCTCTTTTTCTTTGGTTTTTTTTTTTTTATGGTGAAGTTTTCAGTCTCTGTTTCTGGGTGGTGCTTGGTAGCTCAAAATTATAAGCACAGAAACAGGCATACTCTTAACTTTAAGTAGGTTAAAAACTATATATTCGATTGATCTTTTTTTCTCTCTTTTTATCTGTAGATTGATTGATGCCGTTCAGATTATAATGGCCAGAGAATTTTCCTGCTTTTGAGAGAATCGAATTCGTGTACAGAGCAATCTCCTAAGGCTGAGGGGTAAATAGTTTTTATTAGAATAAGAAATTTTCCCTTTCTGAGAAGTGAGATGGGATTATGTTTATGAGATCGGCCAATACAATTCCTCTACTGATTATGTTAAAGAAAGTTTATTTATTTACCTTCTTTGAAAAGCACAAGCTGCAGTCATTACCCTGTAGAAGCTGAAACGTACAAAACTTCTCTTTTGTGTTGTAATTCTCGGTGTAGCTGCGCTACAATTACGAGGATTTTTGTGCTTGTCTTGAATTCCTCGTGCCTGGAAAGACCATGCAGCCTTCTAGATTCCTTTTGTGCATAATAATTGTCTCATCGATTGCATTGCTTTCTTCTTATGTCTTCCTGCTTCAATCAAGTATAGGTCCATTGCTACCTGGATCGGTTATCGGGGTTGTCCTTGTTAATAAAACATCAGTTTACTTAAGATCCAACAGTGTTTATACTTATAGAGACAATGAACTTCCTCCTCACTTGCCTTGGGCGTTTTCAACAAATAGTAGAAAACCCAAGTCAAGCCCCAAAGTTAATATTGATCTGGGTTCCAGTTCAAAGAAGGAAACGGGGCTTTCTGGACTAGAGACGAAGAAAACCTGTGACCAAAATCAAGCTAAGCTCAGGATATTTATGTATGACTTGCCTACTGAATTTCACTTCGGTTTGTTGGGTTGGAAAGGGAAATTGGGTCAAATATGGCCAGATGTGAGTAACCCCAATAACATCCCATCATACCCTGGTGGGTTGAATTTACAACACAGCATGGAGTATTGGCTCACATTGGATCTTCTCTCCTCAAATAACCCAGGTGTGGGGAGGCCCTGTAATGCAATTAGAGTACAGAATGCCAGTCAAGCAGATATAATTTTTGTGCCGTTCTTCTCATCTTTGAGTTACAATAGATATTCCAAACTACATGGAAAGGAGAAAATAAGTATGGACAAGATGTTGCAGAATAAACTGCTTGAGTTTTTGATGAGTCGGGATGAGTGGAAGAGGTCTGGAGGAAAAGATCATTTAATTGTAGCGCACCATCCAAACAGCATGTTGGATGCAAGGAGAAAGCTTGGTTCTGCCATGTTTGTGCTAGCAGATTTTGGGAGATATCCAGTTCAGATAGCAAACTTAAACAAGGACATAATTGCTCCATACAAGCATGTTGTGCGTGTTGGTAGCAACTATGTGCCATTTGAGGAACGTCCAATCTTGATGTATTTTCAGGGAGCAATTTATAGAAAGGATGTAAGTAGTTTCTGTTCTTCTCTCTTTGCATCCTGATTTGTTACCATATTGCCCTACAACTTGTTTCATGGATTATCACTGCTCTCTGTAATGAAATTGAAATAGATTGTCACAAATCATTGTGGTTCCCCACCAAAATATTTTGGCCTTGTTAGCCCCCATGATCCTCTCTGTTTGATGTTTAATAAAATTCCAGTTGTCAATCCCAAAGAAAAGTTTACATGAAACATCAAGGGAAAGTAAAACTCTTCAGGCCTTAACCTAAAATGGGTTGCCTCAATTTGCTGAACAGTCATCGAATTGGGGTCCTGATTCATGTTCTAAACTTCAAAATTTGGTTGCATTAAGTTTCAATTCTATCCATAATTTCACTGCATAAGTTCCTCTAAACTCAGGTATGGGGGCATATACAAGGATTGACCATTAAAACACAATGATTTGATCATCTAGGTGATTTCCTGAGTCACACTCCCTGAATCCTTGGCTAGATTCAACCTTCAGTTTTTCCATGTCTATGTCAATTATGCATTTTGAAATGCTAATACAATATTAAACAATTTTTTCAAAGTACAATTCCTGACTTTTTCAGTAACGGCTACTTATCCTTTCCATCTCCCACTTCCTGCAAATAAGTTTCAGAGATCTTACTTCTCATTAGTATATTGTGCTGAAGACTCACCTTTATTTCAGTTCTTGCCTTGCCTCGTCATTTCTGACCCTGTATGCTATGCATTTCTATAAATGGGTTTGTGTATCAGGGAGGAGTCATTCGTCAACAACTCTACCATCTTCTCAAAGATGAAAAAGATGTGCACTTCACCTATGGAAGCCTTCATGCAAATGGAATCAGTAAGGCAGGCCAAGGGATGGTGTCGTCCAAATTCTGTCTGAATATTGCTGGAGATACACCATCGTCCAACCGGCTCTTTGATGCTATTGCAAGCCATTGTGTCCCCGTGATTATCAGTGATGACATTGAGCTTCCATTTGAGGATGTCTTAGACTACTCAGAATTCAGTATATTTGTTCAAGAATCTGATGCTCTAAAGAAGGGGTTCCTACTAAAACTACTCGGAGGAATTAAAAGAGACAAGTGGACCAAAATGTGGGAAAACCTAAAAGAAGTTGAACATCATTTTGAGTATGGATATCCATCCCAGCCAGGGGATGCTGTAGAAATGATTTGGGAGGCAGTGTCCCGCAAGATGTCATCCATTCAACTTAGGCTGCATCGGCAGAAAAGATTCCGTCGATTTCAGCTCATTGGGAAGAGTATGTAGCTGTAGGATTATAAAATACCCAGACGAAATTGTTTTTTATATATACCACATCTGCAACTAATAAGGAAATACTGGTGTTGAAATTCTTGAGATAGATACATGTAAATTAAATATCTATAGTAGCATTTTCTTTTTCTATCATTTTCCCCTTTTCTGACTCCAATTGTAATTAGGAACAAGATTGTTGTTTCAAAATATTTATACACAACTGACTTCAATATATGTGCTTCTCATTTTTCTTGCAAGTAGTAAATTCAAAATTCAGTCAGAAAATAATTGAAGGCCTTGAAAAGAAATATATTTTATTGTGGAAGGAGAGAAGTGAACTGCAATAAGTTTAGCTTTTGTTACCAAAACTCAGATGTTTGCGCGTACATTCACAAAAGAAATGGCAAGGACAAAAACACTTCATTCAACTGTGGGGATGAGAGAACAAAGAAGGAAAGAAATAAGATGTGGAAAATATCAAGACAAATTCTAGAGTTTTCACATCAATAAAGAAATTGAAAATCTGGAATAATGCCAAAGAATTTCACTATAATCTGCAAGAACTAGAGTTTCTGATGCAGACGTGTATAAATCTTTTTCTCAAAGAGGAGAATAAAACGCACTGTAATGTAATTTTTCCTTTTAGAGCCAGCAGCGTGATTGTTATAGTTTCTTCTCCTCTGCCATTGGTTAGGATCTCAGTTTCCAACGTAGAGATGATGCTGGGTCACCGAAGAGCTTCTTAGGAGCCATCGTAAGCAGCTCTATCAGTCTATCTATATACATCTCTCTCTCTCTCTCTCTCTCTCTGTAACAAAATTTCTAAATATCAAACGAAATAGAGAAAATCAACCAACCCACAGTAGAAAAACCTCGAAAGAAAGCAGCACCCTTTGGTTTCACTTTATCAGGAGCAGCCCAAAGCCATCTCTTTCTTTGTTAATCAGCTCCCTTCCAATTTGATGGTATGGTAGAACAAGTGACTACTCTAATGTGTCAACACCTATTGTGAATGGGATCCGATCCTCTTCGAACTCTTCTCTTGCTTGACATATTGGGATCAATCTTCGGGGATGCAGATGATGATTTATTGTTGCTGTTCAGCTCCTCCACCACAACTGCCTTAAGGACACGAGAGCTCTTCAGTTTAAGTGCCTTTTCTTCTTTCTCCCATCTGAGGACATGGTCTATACTTCTAAGACCAGAGACCTTTTCTGGTTGAACAACCAAGAAACCAATACAGATGAGAAGGATTAGTATCCTATAAGCACCAAAAACCATGTTTCAATATTCAGAAACAAGAGCAATAGTAGTATCTCTTGTTTAGAGTTATGGGACAATAAGGCAATAAGCCGCTCCCAGACTGTAATCCTTCTGTTGTTTTGGGGCCATTTCTGTACATATAAGCCAAATGATATTATTTAGGGGACTTAAAAGGCAAAAGCAGAGGGTCTCAGAATTCCAAGAGAAATTTCAGATTCACCTCAATCATAAGCAGAAGCACATTAAGGCTGCTTTAGAAGACTCTGACAATTAAGAAGAAAGAAGTTGGAAGTTGGAACACCACCCTTGAGAAGCTAAGCATCTTTTCATTGGTTACCCCCCCCCCCCCCTATACCCCTATCATTTTTCCTGCTTTCTTTTGTCTAAACAAAGGCCAAGGGCCAACCTGGTCTCTTGGACCACCAGCCAACTTGCCACTTCACCTGATCATGCTGACATGTAGCCTGACATAACACTTTTTTTATCTAGTAACAATATGGTTGGTTAAGCAGCTCATATCCACAAGGTGTACATGCAGTGGTTGATTTAGAACTACAGTGAGTGGGTCCTGAGGATCATCATCTGCTGCCTGTACCTAGCATCTAAATCATCTAAGATGTTCTCACAAGTAACTATGGACGTTTGGGTAGCTTAAGTATTATCTGAAACAGTTGTTCTCAGAATAGATATACAAGTAAAACATATATATTTGATATTTCACCTCTTCACGCTTGGGGACAATATTAATATTAGTGTGGCCTGTGGGTGGAAAGCCAAAAGCAAGAAGCTGCTATCAGCCAAAGATAGAAGATTGCTACAGTGTCAACTTGTAAGCATGCCATGGCCATAAAGTGTAGATGAAGGAAAGGAAAGGAAGGGCCGGGGAATATAAAGTAGAAAAACTCCCCTAAAAAACTAAAAAGAAAATATCTAAAAAACCAAAACAAACATTTGCTTTATGCCATTCTGAGACCTGATCTTCTTCCACTTTAGAATTCCAATTAAGCTCTTGTAACCATGCAATAAAAAACAACAACACTTGCATGATTTCTTGTGCAAAATGATCAGTTAGATGTTTCTTTCTTTATGCTTTTCTTCCTTCTTTCTTCGGATTGCCCAGTCCTAACCTCTAAGTTCCCCATTCAAAGTTTCAAAGTTTCAAAGAAGACCCACAACAGGGCACAAGTCTTTCCATATCTCACCACCTCACCTCCCTCCCCCGTCTCGATCTTTAATTTATTTTCTCGTTTATATATATCCATGAATTAATACCACCATCTCTCCTTTTTGTTTAATCTCTTATTAATTTACAAAAATCACATGAAACTACAAAAAATAAATAAATAAAGCATTGATTCTCCCACTTTATCAAAACTGGGGAGAGATTTTATGGTGTTTTTAAGACAAGTGGAAGTTAGACTGGTCGTAGTCCAAGCATAGGGACCGTAACTTAGATATGTTATTAATGTATGAGTCTTTTCTTTTAGCTTTCAATTAAAGTAAAAGAACAGTACAAGCGCTAGTGTTGCTTTCTCTTCTTAAGGCTCAACCCCGCTTTTTAAAGGTTTCGTTTATTGCACTAGCTAGGGATCATCCCTTGGCATTACATGAATGCCCAACCATTTAAAATAAAGGGTGTTCCTTAAAATGAACAATTGATTGAATACATGAATACTTCTATATTTTTCTAAAAAGGAAATTATATAGCAGAGAAAAAATAAATAAAAGCATACTGTGTTATTCTCTAATAAAACGAAAATGCTTTTAGTTTGATTCAGGAAATTAACCCTGTTTCCGAAATCAACAATAAAAGATTTCAAAAACAGGAATATATATATATATATATATATGGTGAAATCAATATAAATGGACGTTGAACCACTCATTTAGCACTTAATAAAAGCATATGTCAGAAGTTAGAACCACTAACAACATTTCTTCGTGATTTTGTTCAAGAAAATAATATCTTTTTTTAACTAACGGTAATGATTGGAACAATGCAACCTTCTTTAAATCACCACAAAGAAATTAAGTAATTTACCTGAAGAACACCACCGAAATCTATAAACTAAAGAAGATTTGTAGACAACTGTATTCCATATTAAGAAATGTCAAGAATAATGCTGAAATATAATTAATTAGTCGCTTGATCAGATAAAAGGAGGTGGCAGTGGTGAGTGTTGAATAAAGATATAAATTGAGCAACACAAAGTATAATAAGTCAATGACAGAAAACTAATCAGTTTAATATATATATATATATATATATCATGGTTTTTAAAATCGAACTGGTCAGGGGTCCGGTTACCAGTTCGAACGATCCAATCGATCTGACAAAAAAAATTTAAAAATTTAAAAAAATGAAAAATGGTCAAAACCGTTTGAACGATTAATCGGCCGGTTCAATAGTTTGCTGACCAAAATCAACGATTTTGGGGAAAAACATAACTGGTCAGGTGACCGGTTCCCGGTTTTTCCGATCCAACCATTCGGTCCAGTCCATTTTTGAAAACCATGATATATATATATACAGAGAGAGAGAGAGAGAGAGAGAAAGGGAATGGGGTTTTTGTTGGGTGATGTACGATTATATACTTTTTAAGGTATTAGTAATTAAGCACATGCGTTGCACATGAGAAATTTTTCTTCATATTAATTACTTGAGTTTTAGATATATCATAGTTAAGATATAAATTAAAAATTAACAAAAGTAATAATATGATTAAAAATAAACTTAAATGCTTGTAGCAACAAATAATAATAATAATAATAATTATTATTATTATTATTATTAAATTTTGTATTCTATTTCTATCATAAATAAAAATAACTTTTATTTTAACAATTATTTTTATTTAATATGATGAATATATAATATTAGAAATGTTCTCAAATGTTTTCTACAAAATCTGTACAGTTTTATTTTGGTGTTCTATCATTTTTTAAATATTTATTATTAAATTATGACATTATGGGTTTCTTTGAAAACTTGGATCATTGACCCACCATCTAGATAAGAAAATAGCTTTGCTTCCGGATTAGTTTTAAATTAGGAAAAATACATATAAAATTAGGGCTACAGGTTGGTCCTGAAACTGACAATACTCTGACAACTGGATCTGCATTTCAAATTATAGAAACCCCTGCTATGTCATTGGAGGCTTACGTGGTTGTTGCCAACATGGGACTCTTAATCGATGTTGGACCCAACAAAAATCTTATACCAAAATTGCCCCTTAATGCTAGATGATTGGAAAATAAAAAAGGGTTTTTAGTTTCTCTTCCTCTCTCTTTCTCCCCCTCCCACTCTCTCACTCTCACAGTCATCTCTCTACTCAACGGCTATGTGATTTGAAAATATATAAAAATGGTTTTCGGTTTCGGTATTTACGTTCTCTCTATCAATTTCTCTCATTCTCTCTCTGCCTATTGTTTTTCCTCAATCTCTCTCATTCTCTTTCTTGATCAACCTCTCATTCTCTCTTAATTCTGTTGTTCTCCCTCAATTTCTCTCCTACTCCCTCTCTCATTCTTTTTTTTTCTTACACACTTATATGGTATTAATAATACCATATAAAAGAACATGAGAGCAACTTGTTATGGTTCAAAAATAATTACACCAATTTGGTAAAAATTTACAAGAAACTCTTAACTATGAAATTTACACCAACTTGATAGAAATTTATAACTTGATTGTACAAGTGGTTGGTCCCTTTAGTTTTTTTATACTATATGATTAGTATTGTATAAGTTTGTAAGAAAAATAAAAAAGAATGATAGAAGGAGTGGGAGAAAGACTGAGGGAGAAAGAAATATTGATTGAGAGGCAAAAGAATGAGAGAGACTGAGGGAGAACAATATATATATATATATATAGAGAGAGAGAGAGAGAGAGAGAGAGAGAGAGAGAGATTTTGATTTCGCTACAGTCCAAAGCTAAGAGAGTGGGAGAAATAGAGGGAGCGGAAGAGCAAGAGATGATTGTGAGATTGAGAGAGAAGGGAGGGAGATTGAGAGATAGAGGGAGCATGAGAGAAACTAAAAACCTATTTTTGATATAGTCTTTTTGTTGTGTCCAACATGGATTAAGAGTTCCATGTTGGTAATAGCCATATAGGCCTTTGATGACATGGCGGGGATTTTTATAATTTGAAATGTAGAGCTGGTTGTCAAAGTTTCGTGGTTTCTATACCAACTTGCAACCTAAATTTAAATGCACAATCGGCTTTAACTATAAATTTCCCTTTAAATTATATGTTTCATTTACATTAGATAAATAATTTTTACTTATCACACTTACTTTTTGTTTGTCTATGATAGTTTGGTTTCTAGGTTGACATTAAGTTTGGTATTACATTTACAACATTGATAAATTTTTTTCTTATCTATAATACTTATTTTTGTTCAATATAATGAATGCATAATGTTAGGGATATACCCAATATTTTATTTTTAAAAATATATAACATTAGATATGTGCCCAAAATTTTCTCTATCATTTTTCTTTATTTTTGTGATTCTTTGAATTTCCTATTTTTTAGAATTTTATTATTCGACTATGGCATCCAAAGGGTGCTCACGATTCAGTTCGTAAGGTTTTTTTTTAACTGAACCAACTTGGTCCATTTCTTAATAACTCGAACCAAAACCAAACTATTATTTGGTTTTTTTTTGTGCAGTAACCTTGGACAATGAACAAGCTAAAGCTAGAAGGCATGTATATTTATGCAAAAAAAAATAAAAAAAATATGCTATAAATAATATCTATGAAAAAAAATAAAAAAAAAATACCTTAAACAAGCTGAAGGCCTGAAGTCAAACTTAGACAATGAACATTGAAGTGGTGGCTGATTTGTCGGTGCTGGACTGGTTGTTGTCGCCTGAACCTGAAGTGAGAGGTGGCAGAGATGATAGGTGTTGCCAAAGAGGGAGTAGCTGGCGCTTGGCTTTGGTGGTTTGGTGCTTGCCGACGACGGGCATTGCCGCTTTGCGGTTGGCACAGAGTGGTAGAGGAGATGACTGGTATATATATCGGTCGGTTCGGTTAACCACCATTTTTTTTAAAAGGTTAGCCGAAACCAAACCAAAACTTGCAATTTTTTAAGAATAGCGAACCAAAACCGAATCAACCGATTTGGTTAACCGAATTTTTGGTTTGGTTTTTTGGGCTTTTTTGCTCACCCTGAATAACATCATTTCATTTTTAGGTAGATTTTAAATTTGGCATTCCATTTTCATCATTAATAAAAATACTTCTTACATTTTATACTTATTTTATTTTATTTTCTATTATTTAATTATGGTATTATTTATTAATCCATTTGACCTCAAATGGCCGAATTACTTTCCCACCATCGGGAGGGAAGAAAATGGTTTTGTTTTCAAATTACTTTTCAAAATATTTATTTCTATACTATTAAAATTAATATTGTGGATTTCATTACAAGAATTTAATGATGAGAAAAGTATATCTTAAATATAGGATTTAATGAGAGAGAATAGGAAAATATTTTTATTTCCAATTAAATTTTACATTTCATTTCCATCATTAATAAAAATATTTCTTATTTGTCATACTTATTATTGTTTAATATGTATGTTAAAAATGTTCCCAATTTTTTTAATTTCAAATTTTTTATTTTATCTATTTTGAATTTTATTATGTAATCGTGGCAACATGGATTGACCCATTTGACCGAAAATGATTTAATTTCTTACCACCACCTAGATGAAAATTCTATTTTTTTCTAGGTAGATTTTAAAAGTATAAGCTTTTATGTTATTGAAATTATTAATTTATTAAGTATGGATTTAATTAATAGAACTTAATGATGAGAATTTGAGAAGGAACAAACATGACTTCAATATATGATTCAATGAACATGAATGCAAGCTAATAACTTAGATGTTGGATTTAATGAGAAGGAATTGAATGTATTCAAATTACCTTTTTTAACTCATTTAATATCAATAACCAATTACCCTATTTGCCCTCATTTTTATCAATAAATTTAAATATAGAGGGGTAAATTGTCCTCAAAAAATTCCAAAAATATTCTTGAGGTCATTCATACTTTTTAAAGTAGTATAGATATATACTTATTCACCCAAATGTGGTTGCACCTTTTTTTACAGTGTTGCACTTAATTGATTCAACTCAAATCAAACTATATTTTGTCCCGGTTAGTGCTACAACTTGGGTGGGCCTAACCACACCCAATCCTAATTTTTGCATGGGTCGGGGCTGAGTTTTTGGGCTGTGGGTTATATCTATGCCAGAATACTTGGGTCTGATCTAAATTTGGATTGGACTTTGTGCATATTTTTAATCAATTCAATTCCTAAATTGAACTATAAAGCTCAACAAAAGATGGATGTACAAAAATATATTCATAATTATTTTTATAAACTTAACCAATCTGTTTAAGCTCAACTAAGTCCGACTCAACCCAATTCTAACTTCGAAGTCACAATTGGTAGATAGACACTCAAGCAAAGGAAGTTTTGGGCTCTGATGTCTGTTCATAGTATAAATCCAGCCCATTTTTTAACAGCCACACTAAGTTGTATAGATCCCTAGTCATTGGCCAGTGATCACTTAGATTATTAGTAGTAGATTAATAAGACAAGTAGTGGTTACTTAAGAAATGAAAGAAGACAGGAATCAAATTGGAAATGATGGATAAAAACACACACCGAATGGATGAAATTGTCATTTTCAATATAGCCATAGGTATGTTGATAAGTATATGGATATGGAATATGGAAGAATGAATTTATGGGGGGTAAAGAGTGGAAAGGTAAAATTTGATCATTAAGGAAACGTAAAGAGTAAAACTGTCATTTTTAATAATAGGTGATAAGCATTAAATGAGAAAGAAAAATCATTTTCTGATAAGCATTAAATAAAAAAGCAAAATTACATTTTTACCATTGATCATTCTTCAATTCAAACCTTAGAGATTGAGCATTTAAGTCTAGTAAAAATTTCATAAGCCAACTACATCTATTGATACTTTTATAGATATTATACATTATTGATAGATGTATCTTCTCATCAGTCACCAAGTTGGTTTTTATCCGGTGGAGAATTTGGAGCCCACAAGCTCTGTTAGTCTATTTTAAGTTTGTCACTGATGAAGGAAGATTTGGCACGACCTCGTAACCACTCAACACGTGGCAAAGGCAAACAACTCGGCACAACAGCATGCCCAAGGCGCGAGCACCGAAGGGAGGAACCAACAGTCCAAACTCCCTACTATAAGCCCGAACTCCCTATTAGGAGCCCGAACTCTTTACTAGGAGCCCGAACTCCCTACAAGGAGCCCGAACTCTCCATTAGGCCCCGAGCCTCACACAAGGCAATGACTCGAACTGGTCTGCCTCATGGTAGTTCGGGACACTCCCCTATCCGAACTCAAGACTTCACCTCGCTCACCACTCTAGCACTTCGCCTCCAAGACGCCGAACTAAACAAACGTACCATACCTGACACTGAGGAGGTCCGTATCCAAGGGCAGCGCATCTGACTGACTTGGGATCTGACGCTTGACAGCCGCACTTCAACGGCCACCTGCCACCGTCGTCGCCAGTCGCAGAGACGGTTCCGACAAAGAGAGCAATGGCACTTCTGTCCAGCAGAGGGGATGACACCCAAACTGGCAGGAGCCCAGAGGTAATCATACCCGACCTGACATAAGCTTAGAAGTGAGTGCACGAGGTGGTTATAAAAGGCTCCCTACCCCCCAATAACAAGGTATGTGAAATTTGCGCCATCTAGTTTTATCTTGCCTTTGAGAGAATTCTAACTTGAGCTTCGGAGCCATCCCACCGGGTTCCCCCCGGAGTTTCCTCCTCTTCTCCGTTTCAGATTCCCTGTAGCTCCGTTCAGAGGCAAAGTCATTGACAGATAGGACCGACCGGATTGCACACCATCAGTCACCAAGTTGATTTTTATCCTGTGGAGAATTTGGAGCCCACAAGCTCTGTTAGTCTGTTTTAAGTTTGTTTAATTTTTTTGAAATAATAATGCCTTGATGAACGTTGTAATGTATGCCGCATTTGCCTTTAATTTGCAGATTATGGGGATTGGTCTTAAAGACTTAAAGTTGTGGCCTTATTGATTTAAGCGCCAAAGAGACATTTCCGAGTTGCTATTCTAACGTCCCGCCTTAAAATCCCAGTGATTGCGCAACGTCTGCATCCATAATCATAATCAGTCACCAAAGATGTGAAAGAAAATTAAAAGAATGCAAAAGAAATTAAAGCACAGCTGAGTTTCTGCTGCTGTTACAGATCATATGTAATCTGAACCAGGCCCCCTTTCTTTTTTATTTAGCTTTTAATTTGGGGTTGGGGAATGTTTTTGGCTACTTAGTCCTTTTTATTTTGACACAAGGAAAATTCTATTATCATAAACATTACCTTTTTGATAGGTATACCGCAAAACATTATTTTTTCCCTGATTTTGAAGCTTTTATTTGAAACAAGATTTATGTTCCAGCTCCAGAGCTTTTTTTATTTTTGACCAATCACATTAGTAATCTGGTCCAAACACCAAACTAAATTGACGACTCGGCAGCCTTTGTACTGGGACCCGTTGATCTGGAATGTTGAACTTGAACCAAACACCCAAGCAAGGTGGAGCTAGCAAAGTGAGCATAAAT
The DNA here is from genome assembly GCF_000365185.1 of Nelumbo nucifera. Next base: position 6,488,449 of record NW_010729093.1, on the reverse strand, counting down.
ATTAAGTTTAGTCATTTGAAATGGATTCCACAAAGCCATAATTGAAGCCAAGGTGGCGCTCAAACGATTGTCCACATCCTGTCGGTGGACAGACTTTAGTAGATAGAGTTGAACCCCTACAAAGGCCACAATCACCACCCCGGGAACTCATATACTATTGGGAACATCTCCTAATGACAATTTTTGGAGATGTTCTCAATGCATGATGAGATGTGCATGTGAGGCACTTGTGAGGTGTATATGTGAATTCCTCTACAGTGGATTCTTACATGTATCGCTTATTGATTATTGGTTAAAGATGCAGTAGGCAAAGCCATCTAGGAATAGGATCACATAACATAGGGTGGGGAAACTAGGAAACCCTCATCCTTACTTGTTACCCACCTCTGGGCCAAGTCTATATCTCCTGCACATCCGTCACTGTAGAACTTTTTATACATCAAATCAGAGGGTGCCATATCAGCAACCTCTCATGCTTAAATTTCACATTTGTGAGTGTGAGTAACAGACGTTATAAACCTCCTCCCATCTTGTTTTTAATATATTAAAATTTATAAAATTCTAAAACAAATAAAAAATAGGGGTTAAAAGGGTTTCTTCTTCCTATTTTGTTCAAATCTTTCTCCAATGAACAAACTGAATAACACTAGAAGAAAAAAAGGGGTAAGGGTTCAGAGGATTGAACGCCTGGTTAGAACGACTTTCTCTCATTTCTTTCACTTTGCTGCACTAGAAGAAAAATAGGGATAAGGGTTCAGAGGATCGAACGCCTAGCTAGAACGACTTT